>RCUC01136806.1:0-23543 GCA_003697995.1 Taxidea taxus jeffersonii
CACCTGCCTCCCTTGCACAAACTCCACACTGTCCCCTCACACCAGAGAACATTCCATCCCTGGCTCCAATTCCAACATACTCCATGAGGTAGAGAGAGCACACTTTTATGAGTGAAGACAGGATAGAGTGGAGGCTGATAAGGATGATGGACTAGCTGTGTTTCTTGGTTTTTCTGCATCAGGAGCTGTGGAGATTTTCCCTGGTGGAGAACAGCTACCTGACAAGGTATGTTTACTAGAGATGTTTTATATTCCCTTCCCAAAGGGACAAATGTAGCTTCTGGTCTCTAACTAGGAGAAATAATTATGTGTGTTTCCTATTTGTCCTCACCCAATAACGTTTGCCAAGCTGTTTGCTAATTACCCCAGAAACAACAGGTCCTCAACAGAAACTAAAGAGTGATGTATTATCTAGGTACCTTTCACTCTAGCACTCTGGGTTAGAGCGGAAAAGAGAAATATACCATATATCCTCAGTTAATGGGCAGCCAAACAGGTGACTTGGCAGAGAACAGGAGAAAGGACAAAAAATATCCTCTCTATGCCACAGGAAATACATAAACCAAAACAAACTCAATATCACTGTCAAATGCTCTTGGGTGCTCCCCTGAAGGGACAAGCTCACACTCCAGGTTTGGCTAGGTTATAAACTTGAAAGCTTTCTCTCCTTTGCCCCTAAATTATCCAGAGCTATTTCATCTTCCTCCCTCAGAAGAATCTTGACAACCCCTTTGGCACCTAGGAGATGGCTGGGTACAGCAGGAAGAACATGGAATTTGAAGTCATTACACCAGAGATTAGACCTGGCCCTGCTTCTTACTACCTGTGTAACCTCAGACGAGTCACCCTTAAGAGTCTTGCAAGACTGTTGAGAGGAACAAGCAAGGAATATGTATGTGTAAGCATTTTACAAATTCACAGGCACTCTATAATTTAAAAGAAAACAAGTATACAGTGGGCATATCGTGAAGATATAGAATGTGAAAGTCACAGAAGAATGTTTATGATTAATAGAATCACATTCGCCATTCACTGAGCACCTACTAATTGCCAGGTATGGTGCCAAAAACCTTTCCTCTTCCCGGAGAGGTGCTTTGGCATGCCCATTTCACAGATGAAGAGGCTGCCACTCAGATACGGTGGTTTATTCATGGCCACCGAACTGGTAAATGGCAGTTAGGATTAAGATACTAGTGGGTCTGCCCCGAGACCCAAGCACCTTTCCACTGTACCACATTAGCTTTTTCATCACAATTCAAATAAAAACTCAATGTCAGCTGACATCCATGACATATTATGAAATAAATCTAGCTGGATGCCATTGGCAATACTCAACAGCTGGCTCATCTCCTGACTGACACAGCACCCAGATGGAGGTTGGGATTGATTGCTCTCAATTTGTGTCTGTCTCCTGTCTCTGCCACTCTTTGGAGTGAGGCTACCTCTGTTCCCTGGACACAGAAGGAAACTAGCCAGCATATTGGAGAAAGAAGGCAACTTTTGCTTAAATTCTGAACTTTGCTTCTTCCCACATGCTCTGCAAAATATTCCACTACAATTTTCAGGCTTAAAATGCACTGATTTTATACCAAGTGAGTGCAGGCAGAAATTGGTGAATTTTGAGTCAGATCTGTAGGCTGATTATCGTATTGTGCCAATATCAACTTCCCAGGTTTGATAATGCACTGTGGTTCTTTTTTTTTTTTTTAATTTTTTAAAGATTTTATTTGACACAGAGCGAGAGAGCCTGCAAGGAGGCGGAGAGGCAGGCAGAGAGAGGGGGGAGGAAGCAGGCTCCTCGCGGAGCAGAGAACCAGATGTGGGGCTTGATCCCAGGACCCTGAGACCATGACTGGAGCCGAAGGCAGAGGCTTAACCCACTGAGCCACCCAATGCACTGTGGTTCTATAAGATGCCATTCTTGGAGGGATCTGGGTGATGTGTGCATGGGACCACTCTGTACTATTTTTTGAACCCAGTGTGTTTGTACTCTTCCATTTCATGCTTCTTCTGCCGTCCCCTTGTTCATATCTCAGTGTCCCAGCCCCCTTCACCTCTCTCATAATACTCCATATTTACCTTGATCTTGGCACTTAAAGCCTACTTGAATTTCTTCCATTATCTTTTATATCCTACTGCTAGACTCTGAACTCATCGAAGACAGGGATATTTCCTTTATTGCCACAGTATGCCAGGAAACTGTATGGAGCCTGGTCCATAAATTTTTGCTGAATATATAGAAGAATAAATGACTAAGCTATAATAGAGTTAGCTTGCGAGTAAGAAACCCATGGATAACTCACCAGGGAGACACGGGGTAATGTTGCTATAGTTTCTGGGACTGCTGCACGATGCCCAGGCTGTTCCCGGAGGCCCCCTTCTGCAGGTCATTTCACTTACCTGGTACGTCAGATGCGTAATGGGAAGTACAAATGGTGGGAACTGAAAGTAAGTAAAAAGCCTTTCTCACACACATAGCTCCACCTGAGATTTGTGCAGCAATTTTCGAAGTGAAATAGAAGGGGAAAATTGATGAGATAAAATATAAAATCACAGGGAAGAAAGTTTCCCTTTGTATCATATGGACTCTCGCCGTTACTGTTATTGCAAAATGAATGTTCCTGTTTTCTTGGAAGAGTCACATGGCACTGGGCATGTCACCAAGGTGCAATTCGATCAGCATTAAGTGATGTGGTAGAGTTTGGGGTTCGGAATGGAATTTTAACAGAAACGATAAAACAGTCATGATGGACCTTTCCCAGCATCGTGAAGTGACATGTTTGTCCTCGAGTTGAAAATATGACTCCTGGCTTATCCTTGCACAATTATGCAGATTCCTACTGATCAAAATAAGCTCCGGACCTGTGGATGAGTCTCAGGCACATTCTACACCATATTTTTACTGTTTTTCAGTAATTCTCAGACACATTTGACTTACCCTTTTTTTTTTCTTTTACATGTTAACTTTAAAATCAGAATGCTACTGGTTTGGCAGGCAGAAATCCTGATACAGTTGTCATTGCCTATCCAGATGTATTAAATGTTGTAGAATAAGGATCAGTACCTTAGGAAATCCCCATTGCCATAATGCCATACTCTTTCAAGAAATGCTGTGTCACCAGTGGTCGTGGTGTGGGAAAGACCAGCTATCAATAGCTCTCAATTAAAAAGCAAACATGAAAATATTTACTTTGAATGTGAAGGAGTTTTATTAATTCCTTAATCAATTAATTTCACTTTTTTTCAGAGAAATGCACGAGAGTTATATGTGACAAAAGCTTATGTCTTAGTAAGTCTAAAGAATCTCTTTCAATGAGTTTTTCAAAAACTGAGTGCTCAGTGATAAGAAATTACTGTGTCATAATTTAATTGAGAGCAATTTTTCTTCTTTAGTTTTACCTATAATAATGATATATCTTAAAATTGATAGTTCCTGGATACAATGAAGTAAGTTGTGTTCTGGGTACAAGTGTCAGAATTCAAGTTTATAAAACATATCCCAAATTAATTATGTAAAGCCAATTAGAGAGAGGACCTTTCTGCAAGCAATTACTGTCAATACCCAACATTTAGAAAGAGAAAATTTTCTGAAGTTTCATTTCATTGAAAATAGAAATTCAAATGATACATGGCAAAAGTGGAAATTGCCCATGTTATATTGAAGATCCCAGTAAAAAGTTAGTAACAGCTTAGGAAATGCATTTCTCGAGTCCCCTGACCACAGGGATCCACTCCACTACTGGAAGAAGTAGCATGTGGCTCCATTAACTAGGATCGTCTTTTATTATTTTTATTATTATTATTATCATTATCATTATTACTTTTTTAAATTTCAATTCCATTTTAGGTAACATATGGTTTTATACTAGTTTCAGTCATACAATATAGTGATTCAACCGTTCTATACATTACTCAGTACTTATAACAAGAATTGTCTTTGAATCTAATCTAAAGATTTCAAAAGTAGAAGGGCACCTAAACAGAGCTCTTCATTGTACAGATGAAGGAATTTTCATAAGGTTGATTTTGTGGCTTAAATTACTTCTAAGGCTATGTTTACATGCCAGAAACATGAAAGGAAAATATGCATTAAAAAATAACATAGGGGTGCCAGGGTGGCAGGGTCCATTGAGTGTCTGACTCTTGATTTCAGCTCAAAGGGTGACTTCAGAGCTATGAAATCAGATGCCACATGGGTCCCTGCGCTCAGTGTGGAGCCTGCTTGGGTTTCTCACCCCCCCCCCCCCCCCCCTCCCACTTTCACACACACTCTCTCTCTCTCCTAAAACAAATAAATAAATCTGAAAAAGTAATAAAAATAATAGCTGGATTATGGATCATTGAAAGACCTCAGTCCATTTCAATATGCATTGAGTGTCTTCTTGTTGGTACCTTACCTAGGGGATCTCATGTAAATGAACACTCGCAAACACTGTTGTCCAACCTCACGGATGAAGGACCTGAAGCCAGAAGGCTATAGTGCTTTGTCCAAGGTCACGGGGCTAATGGGGGCAGTGGGAACCAAATCAAGTTCTGTGGGATCTACATACTGCTCTTTTTCCGTCATGAGACACTCACTGCCTCAAGATATATCCATGGAGGAAAATGTTGCACTCTTTTGAAACTGACACTCTAAAGGGAAAACGCAAATATGAAGATACATACTTAAATGCATTTCATCTCATGCTTCATAGAGGTCTGGAAACCAGAGGTCTATTCCACTCTACCTTTGCTTGTAGCTGCAATAGTCCCCTCCCTCTACCGTCTACTGCTTTTTCCATGGTTAACTCCTACTTTTGAATTAAGCTTCAACACAGGCATTGGTTCTTCCAGAAGGACTTTTAAGACCTAGTTACTGGTTTCTTCCTCTCTGCTCCCCTAGACCCCATGTTTTCCTTTATTATTGCATTGATGTCATTTCATATCAGTATCAAATGGGCCATTGGACAGTGAACTCCCCAGGGACAGGGAACAGCCTTTTCATCTTTAGATCCCCAAGGATGACACTGATGCAGGACTGCTGAATGAATACATGCATCATGCGGATTGCTAAAATTTACTTGTCCTAATGTAAGGAGATACCCTTTTGCTTCTGAACACCAGTAACCAAAATTGAGATATTTTAAGTGGCAGGGCATATGAGGAAGAAAGCAGTCTAGATCCCTTTATTAAAAATTGCAGGGGCACTGGGTGTCTCAGTCAGTTAAGTGTCTGCATTCGGCTCAGATCATGATCCCGGGGTCCTGGGATTGAGCTCACATCGGGCCCCCTGCTCATTGAAGAGTCTGCTTCTCCCCTCTCCTTCCTGCCCTCCCCCTGCTTGTGTTTCCTCTCTGTCTCAAATAAATAATTTTTTTAATTGCATAACTAATTCCCCCAGACACACCATACAAACAAGGTTGGGGACAATCTGTGGCAGGTGCTGAAAATCTGCATCCGGGTTTCATGAAGCTTATAGAAAAAAGAAATCAGGAGTCAGTAAACCATTCCAAGTTCTGTTTCTAAAAATGCCACATGTCTCTACTGTTCGGTCAGTGCCTGTACTTCTGTGCATCCCTCTCTTCCTTACAGAATGTTTTAGGGTGGCAGAGTGGGGGCAGGCTGTAGCGAAGTTAAGGAATGTCTAGGAATTGGTGAATGAATGGTGAGAGTCAGTCAGTACTCCTGAACTGTAAGGATCTTCTCACTTTCCTTATCTACTTCTCGCTGATTTTCCCCATAGCCCAAGATATCTTTTAAAAACAAATTCCTCAACCTGTTACTCCTAGCTTAGGATAAACATCCCACCAGAAGGTACCAACCAGGCCTTGCAAGACTGCCCTGAGGTAATTGCTCCGGCTTCTTCCCACCATACCTCTCCTCTTCTCTCACTGCACCCCAACCATACTGACTTTCTCCCCTCCCTGAACAGACCTATAACCTTTCTGACTTATATTCCTACTTCTGGAACTCTTTATCCTCTCTCTTCATCAGGCCAACTTCTCTTCCTTCAAGTCAGTGCTAAATATCACTTCCTCCAGGAAGTCCTACCTGATCCCCTAGGCCCTAAGTGGGATCTGTTATCTGTTCTTGTTGCATCCCATAGTTATCCACTGGAGCACCTATTACAGTTGAAATTAAAGAGTTATGAGTGTAATAATTAGTTGGTTAACTATCTCCACCATCTGGGTACCCCCTAGGGAAGACCACCTATCTTTTTCACTACTCCCTCCTCAGCACATGATACAGTCCCATTAAAGTTCAAAAGTATTAGTTGGACAAAAGAAAAGGAATACCTGAATGAATATATAAATAATGATTCCTTTGGGGATTAAATGGGTACTGTGCAATATAAGATAACACACCCCTCATTCTACCCTTCCCATCCTGCTAACCATTTTCCCACCCTGCAGCTGCCTTCTCAAAGAGTCTCAGAATCTCTGCTCTTTCAACCGTGCAAGCTTGCTGTCGGGAACACCCACAGACGCTCTCTGCAAACACACACAACTCACTGAGTAATCATATTGATTCGGAATTAACGGCCATTCAGATACCTCATTGAAGATGCCATCTGGGATGTTATTGCTCTTCAGAGGTAGATCATATTCTGAGAAAATCTGTCAAAACGTAGAAATAACTCATCAAAATGGCCAGGCGGAACCTCACTGCACTTCAAAGGGAAGCAGGGTCTGATGATGCAGGTTTCATTCCCTCGAAGTAAGATGCAAAAGGAGGAGGGGCTGTTTCTTTTCCTATCTTCAAGAGTCAAGAGAAATGGAAAGTTGAGGCACGTGCAGGAAATGATCTTGGAGTCCTTTTCTCATTCTGAGACATCTCACTGAAAACAAACCCTTCACTTCTCAAGATGGTCACTACTCATGAGGGGATGGTGCTTGGGCAGAACTCAGTTTCGGTTCTTACCTGGCCACTTCCTGCAGAGGTTGCCTGTTTCCCTGGTATAAGTACTCCCACCATGTTCTGTTTCAAGCTACCAGCAGTTCAACAACTAGCTCCGCAAATTTTGGAATGTATAACAATTAAATCTTGCAAGCCAATGCAAGCCAGCTTCAACAAACCACAGGAAGAATGTGTTCACATCCTACTTGCCCTCCTTCTGGGTCGCTGCCACGCCTCAGCTGTGCCTGGAGAAACCCAAAGTACAGGCTTCTCAGTAGATGCCTACCCCCTCCACTATCTCTGTGCACCACCTGGAGGTAACCCAGGTGCTCCGGGCTTCTGAATCACCTCCTTCACCTCCACAAAAGACCCACCCTCCGTGGGCAGCAAAGCATTGTCATATTGGGAAATTCAGTATTATTCAGCAGGCACTTTTGAATTGAAAATAACATTTGAAAAGGATTATCCTGGGCAGAGTCATCAACTGCTGTGTACTCTTTGAACTTAAAACAATTCAAGACTGATTACTTTTGTAGTCTATGCAAATTACAAATGACATTGGTATTAAATCCTCAGTATTTAACTTCGCCTTCAAGTGCTTCTCAGCTACTGTTTTTATTTTTTTATTTTTATTATTTTTTTTTCTCAGTTACTGCTTTTAAATCAAAAAGCTGGACTTCCGTTTGTGTGTGTGTGTGTATGTGTTTTCAAAATCAAGTTCTGTATATAGGTATACTGTCCTTCAAGAAACAAAAATGAAGAATCAAGTCGTATCTGAAGGATACTAATAATCTTAAATGCTTATGGAATAAGCACTTTATGAAATGACCTCAGTTCTCTGAGATTTCTGACCTCCCACATGGCACCTGTAATAAAATGTGATGCCTTTGGGCTTGGGGGTGGGGGGAGTGGTGGTTCTCTCATCTTTAATTGAAGGTTTTACCTTTTCCTAGCACTGAACTGAATGCCACCGTCATTCAAGGCTTGGCCTAGTGGATTTATCGTCTTTGCATCCACTTTCAAGAGTATCATGGATGCTAGCATTAATTTAACTAAGCGTCTTCAATACACACAAACACTCTTTAAGGAGATTGAGCCGTATGACCTTGGACACCAGGGGTATGTGAGGGAATAATTCTTTAACATGGTCTGGTGGGAAATGGGAGTGCTAATATTTGCATAGCACTTACTGAATACCCAAAGAGTATTCTGAGCATTACATAAAATAGCACAGTGTATTCTCTCAACATTCTAGAAGACATACATTATTTCCCTCATTTAAAAAAAAAAAAGTGTAAAACCAGATGCTGAACAGTTAAGGAAACCTTCTTGGAGTGGTACATCTGAAACTGGGCCCTTCTAGTTGCAAAGACCATTTCTTTCTGAGAAGCATCATTCTGCTTAATAAATCCATGCCCCAAGAGCTGCCTGGAAGCTTGTCTCATTCCCTCCATCTATTTCAAAGGAAATGCAAAGGCACCTTCTGTCTCCACCTTGTCTAAAAGCTGAACTTGAGATGATGTCATGGGATGGCCAAATTAAATCAGTACAGATTTATCAAGGTCTTACTTCATTAGAATTTCCATGCTGGGTGTAAAGTAACGACAGAGTCCTTCCCAGTGGGAAAGTTAACTCCTCTATACAGACAGATGTCGAGTATGATGAGATAGAACCTGATTACAGCCAGACCTGAGCTCTTCCTCTCATCCCTTGACCCCTGCTTGTTCTGCTTACATCAGAGACTTCTAGTCCTCCTCCCTCCTCCAGTCTTCTCCCCCCTCAGTTTCCAAGTCACCGGGAGCCTACAGGTGCCTTAGCTCTGGATCCATGCCTGTCGTAACCCCACTCCACCATAACCCTGCCATCACCCCACCACTCAGTTCTATCAACTCTTGCCTGCACCATTTAAACAACTTTTAAGTTGATTTCCTCTTTACTTCAGCCCACACATACACCCAGATTAATCTCGTGTTTATAAATTTAGCCTTTATCATGACACTCCATGTCTCCAAATGATGTACAAACTTAAAAAAAAAAGTAAGTCATATTTTAACAGAAAGAATCTTGCTGAGAAGCCTAGGAAATGAAATAGGTGAGAGCAGATCAATTATACTTAAGACTTGAGAAGTGGGAACACTTTGCAGCTTGGATTTCCTTCCTTGGGCCCCAGAGCACTTCCAAGGCGCCTCCATGAAACACTAGGGCAACCCAAGCAGTTTGAGATCACTGGCCTGAGAAGTAAATCCCAGCTCATTAGCAAAATATTCAAAACCCTTCAACCCTTCTGTCTGGCAGGCTTGAGAGCCACCCCACAGGGTTGCGGTAAGAATCAAAGTCTATAGAGTCAAGGACTTAGAGCACTGTCTGTACATAGTAAGTGCTCACTAAATATTTGTTTCCAGTCCTTCACCCATTTGTGAACCCTAAACTTTAGTCTGCATGAGCATCTATGCCCTGTGTTTTTGGTCCTCATTGGCTATCCCTAAGTCATGCTCTCAAATAGTTTCCTCATCTTTGCTATCTCATTTCTGCATGCACAACCAGGTCCCTCTTCTGAGGCCCACTGCCTCCTGGATTCCCATCTCAGCCAGGAGCCATCCCTCTTAACTTCTGGACGTTTAGAGACTTCTACCTGGGCCTCTCCCAGAACCTGGTTGCATCATCAATTGTGCTATTCTTTTCCATCTCTCCCAGCCTAAAGGTCATGCTGACTATGAACCATGGTTGCCCTTGTCTCTATTCCTTTGTACCATAGCAGGTTCCCTGTAAATACAACTCATTTCATCCCTCAGGATGATGACGTGATGCCACCACTTTAGCATTGCCTACTGCTGAGTTAATCAGGATACCTATGACTATGAAATACTCCAAAATGTTATTTGGAAGCTAAAATGTCATGAAAGGTGAACATTCCTACTTCTCAGAATATTTCTGATTGAATCGTGCAGTGCTTGCCTGGCAGCCTCCTTTTATCCACTGGTATATTTCATTCCTATTGCTGACATGGAGTTTTCCTCCAGAAAGCACTGACCATCATGATGCTCTTGCCCCAGCCAGTGGGTCACGACTCTGCCAAATGAGGAATCCCAACAAGGGAAGCTGTCCACAGCCCTGAGCCTGCTTCTCTGGTACCTCCCACCTCCTCAGCTCCCACCTCCCACCTGCCCAGATTGGGCCACTTGCCTCTCACACCTGGATTACTAGGGTCAGCCTTCTAAGCTAACCCTATCCCACTCTTCTCTTTTTGGCCATCCTTCAAGCCCCCTGTGAGAGGGGCTTCATAAAACAGGAATGTGTCCACATTCTTTATTTTATCCTTTCTTAAAAGCCGTAAATAGGAACATTTCCCAAAATTTGATCCACAGGATTATTATCAGAAACCCTCAGAGTACTTGCTAAAATGCTGACTCCTGAGATCTGTCCCAGACTCAAGCCTGAGTAAACTGCCTTTTTCAATAGCTTCAAAGGTGATTTCTGTGCACACCAAAGTTTAAGCAACCAAGACTTAAATACAGGCCAGCTGTCCATGTCAGCATCCCCTGGAAGCAGCATTGTCTTTCTCATCTTGGTGCCATGGACCTTCTTCCCTTTCTCTGTGGCATGCTTTTGCCCTATGAAATACTGTTGCTTCCCTCCTGCTGTCCAGGAGATGTCACTACTTCTAGAAAAACTCTTATTTTCCTATAAGGTGTGTTCAGTTTCCCCCATTAAGGGCACCTTACCCCCTGTCCTAAAGCACTGTCCTGCGAACATTGATCTATATGCTTTCCCCTAACCCCTGTAAGTCATCCCCATAAGTCCACCGTAAGTTGGAACCACGTGAGGATTTAAAGTCAATGTAATACTCTTGTTTTTGAGCCACAGACACATGGTGTGCTTCCTCTTGGTGGCATCCTTACTTAGTGACAGTGGGTATATCTGTGTACCTCTGTGGGCCTTAGCTTCCTCATCTAAAATGATTACATCACTACCTAGCTCCACCTTGTTGGGACTAAATGTGATAACACATCTGAAGCACTTAGAAGGGTACTCAATGAATATTAGCCACCCTTTTGTTGTTGTCGATAATATTATTCTTTTATTATCTTATTATCTCAAGAGTGAAACAAAATGTCTGCCATAAAAGGACAGTAAATCGGTATAGACCTGACCTCCATGTGATGCTATTGGGATAAGGTCTACATCATTGGTAGAAAAAAGTATAGTAGCATTAGCTTTCTTTTCTCCCTCTTAACTTATATAAGACAAATGTCCAGACTTTGCTGGCTTATCCACCAGAATTAAATTCTACATGGAGTTCCTTTGATTGCTGATGGTTCCTCCAAGGCACAGGCAAGAGAGAGCTACAGTGGAGGTAGTGGGGGCATTGTGTCTGAACCATGAAGAAGGTGCTCTGTATTGTCCACCACATACCAGAGACCAGGTTCAATTGTACAAGACTTTACTGGACACTGTGGGTGAGAGAAGGGAAGAAAGAATAGTGATGATAACCATTTATATTGATTGAGCATCCTCCTAAGCTCTTTATTCAGTCAAAAAACATTTATTAAGCACCTACTGTGGGCCAGACACTACAGTACAAATGATACCCAAAAAATGTTATGCTAATGATTAGTCAAAAATTCCTGTACTTGGGTAGTTTACATTTCCATAGGGAGAAAAAGTAAATCAAAAACAATGATAAGCATAAAAACCTGCAGATTATGACACGTGCTAATGAGAAAAAGAAGAAATAGAACATAGTAAGGAGAACTTAGATGTATTAAGTCAGTAGCCCATCACTGAATAGACAGATGCTATACTATTCTTAACTGAAAAAACAGAAGCACAGAGAGGCAAAGTGGTTTGCCCCACTAGCAAATAATCAAGTCCAAATTTAACTCAAGGCACCTGACTTCAGAAGCCATGCTTCTAACCACAATGTGGGCCAACAACCAACGGCAATGGCCCTACTCTGGGCAGGAGGGCCACCTTGCCTTGTTTGTGGCTACCATGTGAAGTGGGGCATGCGACAGCTGCCCTCCTACATAAGCACCATCCTGAGCATGTCTGCTCTTTAGGGATCTAAGCCCCAAATGCAGTGAGAACCAGAGAGATGAAATTTTCCTTCACTTCAACCTAATGCCTTCACTCATTGGCTCTGGTGGTACCTCCAGCCTCCTTCCAGGAGAACTGATAATGGCAATGTCCAATTCTTTCAGGGAAACCCAATCCCTCCCTGCAATTAAAATACACTAGAAAAGAATTGTGCCACCTCAGTACTTTATTTCCTATTAAAAAAACATCACATTTTACATCTCAAAGAATTAAATCTTCAATGAGTCACATCAAAGCCAGTCCATTTGAGTTTTACTGCCTCTGTGTCAGTGACAAGAGGTAGCATGTGCTTACAAATCCTTGTAGCAATATTTTACATCTCTAGTCAAGAACACCCATAATTCCAAAGTAAACTGATACATATGTATCATATGATACATATATAATGAAAACATAATTTGTTCCTCCAGAGCTATAGAATGGTCCGCTACACAGCTCTGTAGAACTTACTCTCTGCCCAAATCATGTGCCTTAAAGTGAGTCAGGGTTCCCATTTTCTCTGGGGTCTTTGGATGGGACTTTGTTTAATGTTGTGGTATCTTAAGAGACCCCTGAGGTGATTTCCATGGAAGGAGAGACAGTCTGCTACAAGGATAAATGCAGTTAAGTCTAAGAGACAGAAAACAATTTAAACATTTGAAATAACATTTTGCATGTTTCAAAAATCTTGGAGACATTGTCATATCCAGGACTCTATGTAATAAGTGCTACAACTAGGACATCCTAGAACTACTGAGATTGAGAGACTCTAAATGGCTGACCCATCCATCAGTCCACGCCAGAACAGATAAGCTCTTCACCAGTGGTGAAGCCCCCTCCGTGCAATGCTGTGGAGTGGCTGTACATTTCTTTCTAGCCCCTATGCTTGCACTCACGTCTCTGTTTGCTCCTGCTTATTCCCTCAGAGAAAGTCATCCTGATTCTTTTCTACTTCCTGAAGGTCTACTCACATTATCATGGTAGCTAGTTCTCACCTCGGCTGTGAAGCCCTTCAGTGAAAGCTTTGCCCACCTCTGCATCTCCAAGATTGAGATGCCCACAGATTGAGAGAAGTGGTTCTCCACGTTTTAATGTGAGTCTAAATTCTCTTTACTACTGCTGTCACAAACATTAAATAGGAATCACTCCTTCTCTACCCACATTTATTGAGCAGAAACTGCTTTCAGTACTACAGAACTATAGTGATAGAACGGAGCCAGCTGGACTGGTAACTGTTCTCACAGAGCTTTCAGTAGAATGAAGAAGTGGCCACATATTTCCCTTCTGCTCCACACACATGGGCATTCTAGGCACTCAGTCAATACCCGATGACTGACTGATATTGACTGATTAATTAATATCTCTCCTTAATCAAAAGCTCTGACTTTGAGATCCTGTGTGATGCTAGGCCATGTGCTAGGCACTGTAATTGCTGGGTGTGCAAAAAAGAAACAGTGTCAACCCTCATGAAGCTTTGAACCACATCACCTATGAAAAGCTTAGGGTGAAGTCACTCATTTTTAAAGAAATAGCATTTGTAGAAAGACTTCTAAACAAATGCATCTTTTCACCAACAGCATCTACTCTGTTTGTTTGTTGTTGTTTTTTTTTGAAAGACACTATTTAATCCACACGAAGACGTGTGGTTGTTATGACTCTGAAAGTAACAACACTAATGTTCAGAGAGGTTGAGTGACTTTAGCCAGTGACCAAGTAGTGGAGAGCCTAGAGCCCCACACGGGTCCCCTGAGTCCAAACTTCAAATACTATCCCTAAACATCTGGGAATGCTTCTCTTACTTTTGAGGATCAGAACTGTGCTAGTGCTTTTTAAAAAAATCAAATAATATAAAGATGGAGTAGAGATTCTCATGCAGACTGTTAAGTATTATGGAAAAATAAATGAAGAATAATGTTAGTTAGGTCAGCAAGCATGATTTTCAGTGTGAAAGAAAAAAACATGAAGACACAGACTGAAGAGGTCAAGTAAAACCTTGCAGCCCAGAATTAGACCTAGGATGTATTTTTATTCCCTCAAAAATTGTACCTCAGATCTACTCTTTGAAAAGATCTAAAAACATGGGGGGAGTACTCAGTTTTTCTGTGCAAAATATTTGTATTAGTTTAATCACATCCAAAGATTTTTAAAATACCGGATAGGGTAATTTGTTGGAGAACAGAAGGAGACAGATTTCTGTCAATTATTAAATAACTTAGTTACTGTTCACAAAATACTTTGAGTAATGTAGAAGGAAACTTTCCAACATAATGGAATATCCTCAAATTACATCTCACAATCATATTAAGATCATACTTCCAAGATCCTTATAGAGTCATGACAAAGTAACCCAAGTAGTTTTTCTTATAAACAAAAGAGATCTCTTACAGGATAATTATGTATTATTCCAATAAAAGATCCAAGACTTCTCCAAGGCTCTGCCTCAACCCCATGAATAAGAGCATCAATACCAAGTAATCCTTGTTTCGTTGCTTGGGCCAAAAAAATATCTAGTTATTAGTTGTGACTCGGTTTGGTTTTTCCTTGGATTTCTAACTCATTCCTGAGCAGAAGGGTGCATTGTATTTTACGTTAGCAATATTTCTTGTTTATTCTTATAACTCCACTTAATGAAAAATAGAACTTGGTCTGGATTCTTAGTGTCTTGTGGCTCTTTGTTGAGAACTAATGGATTTGAGACACAAATCCATTGCAGTAGTGTGGGAAACCATCAATATATTTTAAAGTCAGCAGGTATAGTGGAAAAAAAATAATGAAAAGCTGAAGACTCAGCTTTAGGTTCTAGCTTCCTAACTTCTGGTAAGTAAACTTGGGAAAATTATTCAACTGCACAGAGCCTTTGTTTCTTCAGCTATAAAATGGGCTGACCCTCATAGGATCTTTGGAAGTCATGATATAATATCAAGCATGCAAAATACTTTGCCTATAGTATTACACAATAAATATTATTTATTCCTTTATCTTCTGAGCTCTAATACTAGCTCTAATACTACAACTCTCTGCTAGATTTTTAAAGAGGAATTCACTGCAACCATCTATGTATTTATTTACATTCTAAATGTATATTCCTATATATGTCTAATCTATGTAGATTTCTACTTTACATGGAATTTGTAAGTCTTTCTCTTTCAGATTTAATGCTCTTTAAAATTCACGTCTTTCTGCCCACTTATAACACGTCAACCTGCATAATATTCCTCTATAACTCACATGAGCAAAGCCGTTGATGAATCATTAGTTGTCCTCTCTTTCACCCTCCCAGGCTCAGCAAGGTCCTTGTCATAATCAGTCCACTGGCAGAGTCCTTGCCAGAAAAAGGGAGACAACCTTTCTCAAGAAAAGATGGCTGTGTCCAATCTCAAACCCAGATCCACTCCAATTTAAAAAGCAATGATTCCTCCCCATGTACTACATTTCTGGGCACCACTAGCATAAATATTTATTTTGATATAGTGTCTTATTAGGGATATTTTCACTATGGACTTTGTGCAATGCTATTTTCCTAGGGAAAGGATTCAGAGAGTTCTTCGTTGCCACAGGCATCTTGGTGGAAAATGTCATGTTTCATGAGAAAATGGGCCTGACTCTCTGGTTCCTGTTCACTTGCCATTTACTCTTTTTTCTTTTCCTCTTTATTTTTTCCCTTCTATGCTCTATCTTTAAACGTTTTTGAAATATTGTGATGTGCCAAGGCCTTTGAAACACATGGGTAAATAGACAATTCATTTTTAAAAGGTTAATTACCAAAAGTCGGTTTCCAGGTATTTTAAATGTTAATGATTTAAAAGACATGAAAATAACATATAGATTGTAAATCGCCATATTTTTTATGGTATCCATAAAAAATTGTGGTTGGAGAATCATGAAATTCTGCTTTTTCTGTGCCCTCTTCTTAGAAATACCTTACAAGTGGTAGAAAACTCAAGTAATATTTTAAATAATTTATCTGGCTCCATGTGATGTAATAACCTCTTTGGGGAATACTTATTTTTCAAGGATTTAAGAAGAGTGCTTTATGTAGCCTTTCAACACCACATCAATATGAAATCTATAATACAAACCTGGCTTAGAAATTGCAAATGCGTGTATGGATTTCCATTTTAAAAGATAGTCACAAATCAAATGACAAATTAGAAAAAAACATTTTGCACCCAAAATCACACAAGCAGGATTAATATCCCTTATAGAGAAAAAAACCTTCTAAAAATAGAGAATAAAAACAACAATTCTATAGTAACATGGGCAAAAAATAGAATCAGGCAGTTGAAAGAAGAAAGAAAAAGAAAGAAAGAAAAGGAAGAAAAGAAATGCAAAATCCCATAAATATGTGAAAAGATGCTTAACCTTGCTCACAGAAATGCAAATTAAAGCTACAATGAGATACTTTTTCTCACCTATGAGGCTGGCATAGATCCAAGTGATAACATTGTCTTTTGGCAACTCTGGAGAAATAGGCCTTTGCCTGCATTGTTGGAGAAAATGCAACAATGTGTAACTGGTCTGCAGGAGAATTTGACAATCTCTGGCGGCATTACTTAGCCATTTAAATTTGACCCAGTGACTCCACTCAAAGACACATAGACAAAAATATAAAAGAAATAGGCAAAAGACCAATTCTTGCAGCACGATTTATAATAGCAAAGGAGGGGGAGAAATTGCCATGAAGATTGGACTCTAAACACTAACATATAGCCGTATAATGCAGGTGCAATGTCAGTATGAGAAATATATGATAAATAAAATGTACTTTTCAAGTGAAAAAAGGAAAGTGACAGAAAGGTCCATGGTATATAAGAAAAGGAAGAGATACAAGTACACAGATACAAACATGATTTGAAATATATTTTTTGAAAAAGCTACAGAAGGGGAGAAGAGGCAGCAATATCTAAACTCTCTGGACTGAAATAGGCTTGACTCAGGAAACACATCACTATCTTAATGATTATAAAACAGAATTAACTCTTAGGAAGGACTTTTCTAAAAGTGATATGAAAAGTAATACAAATTAATGGTGTATTAAAGTTGTTCACATTAGCACAGACAGGAATGGTTTTAGTAACTTTAAAACAGCGGTTTAACTGTACATCTCTAATAAGATACACAAAGTTAACTCCAAAACATCTTCAGTTCTTTTTGGTAATCTTATTTTGTGGTAGTGGTGGTATCACTATAATGAGACTATTGCATAGGCCAGGGGCAGAAATAAGTGTAGAGTGGTAAATGGGAACTAGGAGTTTCAATATAAGGGTAAGGAAATAAACACTATTGAGGAAATTAGGTAAAAACTGTAGGGGCACCTGGGTGGCTCAGTGGGTTAAGCATCTGCCTTCAGCTCATGATCTCAGGGTCCTGGGATAAAGCCCCACATCTGGTTCCCTGCTCCTCGGGGAGTCTGTTTATCTCTCTCCCTGTGCCCTGCCCCTTCTGCTTTCTCTGGCTCTCTTTCTCTCTTTCTGAAATAAATAAATAAAATCTTTTAAAAAACCCAAAAACCTGTATTTCTAAATTAAAACCCATAATGTATTTCTCCTATAAAACAATGTATATCTTAGTTCTGTTATTTTCTTTTTTAAAAAAGATTTTATTTTATTTATTTGACAGATAGAGATCACAAGTAGGCAGAGAGGCAGGCAGAGAGCCCGATGTGGGGCTCTATCCCAGGACCCTGGGATCATGACCCAAGCCTAAGGCAGGGGCTTTAACCCACTGAGCCACCCAGGCGCCCCCAGTTCTGTTATTTTCAAAGAAGTAGAAACAATGGCCAACTCAATAGCAATGAGGACTTTAGGTATATAGAGTATGGTGTCTAAGTACTGTTTTCCATTAAACACACACACACACACACGCACACACTAGAAAGATTCTTGGTACAAGGTGAAGTCTGAATCATCTTATCATACCACAAAACAAGGGAGCTCTCAAAGACTTCTAGTCATCCCGTCATGGCATAAGAACTTAAGAGTCAAACTGAGTCCACTGGTAAAAGACAGTAAGTTAATAAGGATAATAATAGCAATGGAATGAAATACATCAAATACACTTAAATTCATCCATGAGACCATAATTTTATTTATGACACATGACACTTTGATTACTTTTGGATGGTGTTACAGAACTGATTGATTTATTATGAATACTGATAAGTAAAGGAAGGGAATAAAGTCTTCGCTGTATAAACTATATCTTGGGGTAATGAAGTTGTCTATAAGGAACAATTTCTCTTTGTAGAATATTTCCATTAATATTTGAATATGGAATGATGCAGTGCTAGCCATTTTTACCCCTAGTGAAATAATACATCCGAGAAATGATCATCAGTGGGTTGTTAACACCACAGAAGGAGAGACAATCAGACATTAAGAACCTCCCAATGAATTACACACTACCTATGAAGTTGTCTTGAAAAAAAAAAAAATCAAGCCTGAATCTAATCAGTCCTCTGGATCGAACTCCCAACTTCGAGAAATGGAGGAAACAGTGTAACATGTTCAATGACATCATGGAGATAGAATCAACAAAATCTAGAATGTGAGAAATTCTGTAGGACAAAGGATTTGGTTTCCTCCACAAATAAATTGGAGAATTGGAGAAAGAGGCAGAAATGGAAGAAGAAATAGGATAGGGAAGGGTGGAATGTGAGAGGAAAGGGAAAGAAGGGAGAGGAGTTTGATAATGATATTATAGTTGTGCTGAAGTCATAGTTCTTTACTTTTAAAGGTACATAATGAGATATTTACACATGAAATAAATTGTTGTCTGGAGCTTGCTTCAAAATTATCCAGGGTAGGGAAGGTTGGTAGGGATATAAATGAGGTAAAGTTTGCTATGAGCTAATATGTTTTGAAACTAAGTGATGGATACATGGAGGTTCATTATATTTATTCTTCCTACTCTTATATATGCTTGATCTTTTCTGTATTTAAAAAAGCTTTATAAAAAAATCATCAGAGACTGCATGGTAACATTTATGAACTTGAGAGTGACAGATCTTCGTTTAAACCTCTCAGTGAGTTCCTCTGTGGTTTTCAGGTTGAATTCCAAATCATTTAACATGGGACACAGACTTTCACAGCCAGGCCATTGCATGTACTATCTGTTGCCTAGAATATGCTTTATATTTTAGTTCTGCCTGGAGAAATTCTGCTCATCTTTTCAAGACCCAACACAAATGTAGCCAAATTTTCTTGCCTGCATTTCTGCCCCAGATTTAGGCAGAATTAACTGCTCCCTCCTCTCTTCTCTTTTCATTACACTCTGTACATTCAACAGTTATTTATTCACTTGATTATTTTAAAAAATTGCTTTTTGAATGACTAATGTAATCCAGACATTGTGCCAGATACTACAAATATATATTACAACGACCTAGTCCTTGCCCTCGTAACCTAGAGGATGATGGAAAATCACTTAAACCGTAATGAATGTAATGCCGAGAGGGATACTAGGAGCTAGCTAAGGGAACGTCTGCTGGGAAAAGCCAATCTGGAGCAGGGAAATCCTCAAATGCTCTCACCCAGAACTGCCTTTATGTTTGTTTGTCTCTGTATCCCACCCACACGATCTTGTAAACTCATTGGGGTTACCCTAAAATATCTTAATGATTTTGCATGCTTTCTTTTCTAATCCTGCAACTCTACAAAGTAGCTATTATTATTATTATCCCCATTTCAAGATGATAAAATTGAGGCTCAAAAAGACAAAATTACTTCCATTTAGTTAATGTGAAAACATGGTCTACTAGATGTCAAGCTCTAAGTGCTAGTAGTGTCCTGTGCCTGGAGAATGAACTTAAAAGTGAGAAATTTCCAACTGACCCATATAAATGTCCATGGTCAACATTCTTTGAGAAATGGAAATATCCTTGTCCTAAGGGTGATCCTTGTGTTAATCATTGGATGTCCTCTTTTCAGTAGGAAAACCACTCTAAATAGCTGTATTACTCTCAAAAGGCCATGTGGAGACCGTGGAGACCAAGTGAAAGGAAATGAATACCTAAGGCAGTGCTTTTCAATCAAGGACGCTTTTGCCCCCGAGGAGACATTTGACAATGTCTGGAAACATTTTTGGTTGTCAAAAACTGGAGAGAGTGTTCTATTGATATTTAATGGATAGAGGCTGGCGTGCTGCTAGGCATCCTACAAATCACAGGAGAGGACACCCCCATATCAGAGGAATTTCTAATTCAAAATGTCATAGTGCTGAGATAGAGATCCCTGCATTAGGGTAATTAGCGGGCACATCCTTCTCCTCTATAACATATGGCTGAGGCTGATGGCTAGAGCTTCTTTTTCCCAACACTTGGAGATGAATGAATGAGACCAAGATGGCATTTCCCTTCATGACATCCATTTAGTGCAGTCATTTAATTCCATCTGCTTTTCATCCGACACATGGGCTTAAAAGAATGATTTATATTGCCAGAATGAAAAATCTAATATCTAAGAAATTTGGGTGACAGTCCCGGTGGTTGAATACACTTATTTTAATTTCTTCATGTTCTTGTCCAGTTCTTTCTTCTGTGCTCACAGAAAGGGAGATATGGAGTACGGGTTAAAAACTCCAGAGCTAAGACTAGAATACCTAAGTCCTCCTACTCTCTCTGTCACCTTAGGAAAGGAACTTAATCCTTCCAAGTCAAAGTTCTGTTGTCTGTAAATGGGACGCTAACCTCATGGGGCTGTTATGAAGATTCAATAGGGTAGTCAATGCAAAGTGCTTCATGAAGTGGCCGGCAATAAAGAATACTGTATAAATGTTAGCTTTTACTTTTCCATGCCTGTAATCACAGTATACTTCCTATTAAATATCCTTCTTATTTACTTTCCACCTAATTGGGTATTATAAATACTTTTCATGTGCTACAAAATTGTCATCATTAGAATGTTCAGTAATTCATCTGGCAATGGATATGTCACCATTTGTTTAACCTGTTCTGCGTTGGTCATTAAGGCTGCCTCCATCTTTAAATACACACACACACGCACACACACACACACAAATTAGCAATTTCCATTCATGCACCTTCTCCTGCATTTTGGATTATTAAACCCAGGAGAGATCCCCAGTGTTGATCACCACATAGGAATGCGTTTACAGCTCTTGACAAATTCCTTCCAAAAAAGAGAGTTATAAAAACTTATTGCCATCGGCAATATAAAAGCAGGACCATTCCAGTGCATCTTTTGTGTTACCATTTTCTATCAAAATAAAAGATACAAAACGATATCTCGTGGTTGTTCTACTTAGAACTGTGTTTATTACTCAGGCTAAACCTCTTAAATGTTTATTCACTGGGTGGATCTCTTCTTGTGTATTGTTCAGCATTTCTGTCATCTGTGTATCATTAGGATGTTCTTAATCATTTGTAAATACTCTTTATATATAAATTATATTGATTCTTTTTTATTAAATACTCAGGTGTAATGTCTCCCCTTTAAAATCATGGGATGGAGTTCTCTGTCTTCGTATGTATTAAAAGCAGGTGCATGATGTTGCATTCATGCCTGTGACCATGTGGAAAGTATCATAGCTGACTTTTGTTTCTCATTTCTAAGGAATCTGTCACATCATTTTTGATCATCTTTCAGAGTCAAAGCCTTTTCATCTGAGTTCATTCTCTTCCACACTCCATTCCCCTGAAATTGCACCAGAAACCCATGATCACATCATGCTACCACCGATAAACCCTGTGCTGAGCGTTATTGTTCCTCTAGGCATCTAAAATCGTTCTAATGTTCAAGCTTCGAATGTCAAGGGGGACTGTGCACCCTTCACTCTCAGTGGATGCCGCATTTTATGCCCGCCCATTACTTTCTGTTCACTGCCACCAATTCATACAGTACATCAATTTTCTTTCATTTTTGTTTCTCAACTCCTACGGCAAAGTTTAGCACCATAAAATATGTGACATGACTCGATGAAGCAGCAGCTTTCTGCTAAAACTTCAGAGCAAGAGGCACTTTTTTGTTTTAAAGAAAGAAAGCCATCGAGCTACCAGCTGTTCTCCTAAAAAAAGATGTGGCAGCATTAGCCGTGCAGATATTCTGCAGTTGTTCCCTGGCCATAATGAAAAGGGATTTTTTTTTTTCCAAGTCTCGATTGCATGTGGCTTTCAGGAACTGGCCACAGCAATGAGACAGGTTGTCTTTGTAATGGGTAAACTGAGTGTAGGTGCCATACTCAGCCCTTGTTAAGGTCCATCTCTTCATTTCTTGGTTCCTTCTAAAACTACAGGAAAGGCATATAAAAACATAGACAATGGTGTTTTTTATAATGTTACCTGACACTAAATGTGTTTCATTCTACTGTCAAATACCAGTAAATGCCACTTAAAAGAAGTACTGCCCAGATTAGGCAAAACAAAAATTCACTTGCTCTTTCTCTCTCCCTGTGCCTGGCTCTCCAACAATATTATCCAAGAAGAATTATCAACAGCTTGGATGAAAAATTATACTAAGGACAGGTTTGATGATGGGGTGAGCTGTTATTCTCCAAATTACTTGTATAGCAAAGACAAATGGAATCATTGCTCCAGATAGCACATAGTAGAATGGCTAATTTGCACAGAAAAAGCAATCATTTTGCATTTACATGGTCAATAAATGAAATCCTAACTTGCAACCACCTGGTTTAAAAGTACCTCGTGCAATATGGCCATCTACTCTCTCACTGGTTTCCTTAAAATTCACTCCTACAGTGGAGTTAGGAGTAGAGGAAATATGGAGAAATGATTGCTGAGTTAAGCTTTTTCTACTTCCTTTCCAAAGTTTTGAGCTACCAGGGTTTAATTGTAAAAATATTGATACAATTAAAATAACTAGGGAGGGGGCGCCTGGGTGGCTCAGTGGGTTAAAGCCTCTGCCTTCGGCTCAGGTCATGATCCCAGGGTCCTGGGATCGAGCCCCACATCGGGCTCTCTGCTTGGCGGGGAGCCTGCTTCCCCCTCTCTCTCTCTGTCTGCCTCTCTGCCTACTTGTGATCTCTCTCTGTCAAATAAATAAATAAAATATTTAATAAAATAAAATAAAATAACTAGGGAGAAGGAAAGAGAGAAAAAGGGAGACCATATAGAAGTCATCCAGTGCTCTGGGAATTATCCTTAACTTATTCTTCTCTGCCCTACCCCTGCAAACAATCACTTACTAAGGCCTGTGATTTCTATTCCCCCCAAAATATCTCCCCAGCACTTCCCTATCCAAAGGACCCCCTACCTAGTTTTTACAAGCTTGTTTTCCTGACTTCTGGTTCCAACTCACCTTTTAATCTTTCACCCCAGGCACTGGTTGATGGCTCTAAAAGACAAATATATAAAGAAAATGTGTTCATATATACAATGAAATATTACTCAGCCATCAGAAAGGATGAATACGGGGCGCCTGGGTGGCTCAGTGGGTTAAGCCTCTGCCTTCGGCTCAGGTCATGATCCCAGGGTCCTGGGATCCAGCCCCGCATCAGGCTCTCTGCTCGGCAGGGAGCCTGCTCCCCGCCTCCTGCCTGCCTCTCTGCCTACTTGTGATCTCTATCTCTGTCAAATAAATAAATAAAATATTTTAAATCTTTAAAAAAAAAAAAAA
>RCUC01136807.1:0-14715 GCA_003697995.1 Taxidea taxus jeffersonii
CCCCCCCGAGTCCCCACCCTGTGTCTGCACCCCAGGGGGGCCTCCCCAGTGTCTGACCACAGTAGTCAGTCCAGATAACTCAAAGTGAACAGACCTGCTCCACAAACAAGGACAAGGGGTGTCTTGTATGGACCTCACATGCCATTTCTGTGGGACTTCAGGGCCAACCAGCAGGTGGCCTATGGCTGGGGGTGGCTGCTGGGCTGGTGTCCCTGGGCCTGGCTGAAACACCCCCCACCCCCCTACCCCCACTCCCGCACCCCCACCCCCACCCCGTGCCTGTCTTCTCACAGAGACTGGCCTATGGCATCACGCCGGAGAACGAGCATCACCTGGTGGCCCAGAGGGATGTCAGGCAGTTCCAAGTAGGTACAGGCTGGAATGTTCCCGGCGGGGGTCAGGCCCTAGCTGCTCCCCACATGCTGGCTGCATGCCCACATGCCACAAAGTCCCAGGTAGCTGTGAGCTGGAGTCCCAGGGCTATGGTGTCAGGAAGGGAGGAGAGGGGCCTCTCTTCTGCCTCTACCAGCCTCTACCAGCCTCTGCCTGGCCTTCTGCTCCTCGGGCCTGGGAAGCCAAATGTCCAGTCTTCCCTAAGCTTTAGTCTCTCTCTCTCTCTGAGGGGTCGTCACACTAGGCTGGGGATCTCTTGTTTTGGAGGAAAAGCGGCAGGCGCATCAATACCATGTTGACCTAAGTCCTTTTCCCTGAAAATCCTTGGGGTTGGGGTATGGGAGAGGGTCCTGGTGGGCCCCCTGTTTTCAGACTTGCTGTGTGACTTTGGGAAGTTTCTTCACCTTCTCTGGGCCTAAGTGACAAGCAGGTAATCAGCCTGCCTGTTCTCCGGGGTCTTTGGAGGGAGGGGTGTGTTCTCTGCCTGCCCTGTGCTTCTTGCTGCCCTTCCCAACTGGCCCTGGGTCCTCTCCATCCCCCCCCCCCCCCGCCCCGGCCCGGCCTGAACACCTGCCGTCTTCCTCCGCAGCTGCAGCACTGGCTGGCCATCTGACTGCAGCCCCAGGGAGGAGCCCTGCCACACCCAGGTCCAGGTCCAAGGCTTCGCTTCCACCCCAGGCACAGTCTTGAAAATCCTCTCCTGAAAGATATGTCTTTTCCATCCCTCTTCCTCTTTGCCCAGTTACAAATGGTTTAAGTGACCTGGTTTTTATTCACCTTCTGTCCATCTGGCCCCGGGGTGGGGGGGGTGGGCTTTGGATTGGTGAGCTTGGATTGGAAAGCAATGAGGGACAAGAGGAGGGGAGGGAACAGGAAGAATGACTTCTGTTGAACCTCTTTTGTTTGGGGAAGGTCTCACGCGGCTTGGGATCTGGCCCAAGCCGAGATTCGTGGCTTGGGCAGAATTCCCCAAAACACTTATTTGTACTTTTTGGGTCTCGGAAGAAATCCTGTCAGCCAAATCAGAGAGGGGATGTTCCTTTTGGTCAGACACCATAAAACCAAACACAAACAAAAAGCCCGCCTGGGTCTGGGGCGGGGATCCTCTAGCCACCCGGTCAGCGCTGTGGTATCTGAATCTTGGTCAGGGAGCTTGGGTTGGTTTGTCTCAGTCTTGGGTCTGCGGATAGACGCTTTGGGGGATCATGAGCAGAAACCATCACAGTTTTCACACTGGCTACACTGAGTCTGATGTATGTGTGTTCTGGAACATTCTTCCTAGGGAATCCCACCCAAGCATGGTCCCGGGCTCTTCAAGTGGTGGGGGTGGGTCCCGAAAGCCCCCTCTGTCTCTCTTCATGGTCTGGACTTGGCACCTGAGGGCAAAGTGGGGCCAAGTACAGAGCAACCTAATCACTCAAGTCGACGGGAGAATATTCTGAGTTGACCCAGCCCTTGGCAGTTTTAAAGAAATGTCCTGCTTGAGTTCTGTTGCACGTTTGCACGTGGCGCCCTCTGGTGGTGATGGTTGGTTCCAGCTCCTTCAGAGAGGGTTCTCTGAAGTTTGGTTAAGTCGGGGGCATCTGTTTGGGGTTTCTGTTTATGGTTTGAGTTTCTTCTTATGCCCTCGCTGGAATTCGAGATTCAGAGGTTCTTGTTGTGACTGCGGAAGCCCCTGTTGAAGAATCTTGGGCCAGAAGTCAATAAATACAGGAGCCACTCATACTGGGAGCGTAGGAAGACACACATCCGGAAGGCGCTTTGCATAAAACAGGGGTGTCCCCGGAGCCCGACAGTTTGTGGAAGATGGTTATAGGGGGGCCTGCTGGGGGCAGTGAGGTGGTTTTCTCTCTCGGGGTCCTGAGATTTCCATGCTAAGTCAGTGTCCGTGGGTCCGTGACTTTTGGAGGCAAGGGGAAAATCAGAAGCCCTTTAGATCTTTCCGTGTAAAAAGTCTGGCTCAAAGTGTAGGACAGCCCAGGTGGCAGGTGTCTTGAAGCTCTGGGGAAGGCGGGGCCTGGGAGTGGAGCATCCAACGGAGTGGAACAGCAAGGTGGGGGGTCTGGGAGATGAGGGCAGGATGACCCGTCACGGGTGGGATCTGGTCCCGTGAAGGGTAATTCCTCCCTCAGGGCTACGCTCGTTCTCCACAGAGTGCATGCGTCCCTGTCACCTCCCGTCCTCCCAGCTCAGACGACAGGGCCGGTTTCTGTCCCCATTTCCCGGATGGGAACACCAAGGCCCAGCATTTCGGGCACTCTGGTTCAAGTGTTGTCAGGTACTAAGGGATCCAGTCGGACCCTCAGGTCAGATCACCTGACTCTCAGCCCAGAGCTCTCCGAAATGCCCTGCACACTAGGGTCTCCCCCACCCAGAGCTGTCATGAAAAATAAACAAAACCCAATCGAGCGGCCAGGAAGGGTCTCTTAGCAAGAGAACAGCGTGTTGGAAGAAGGGAAAGGGGAGAGGATGTCACCTGTTCCCAGCTAGCTGGTTTGCAGAGGGGATCACGGAGCGACGCCCTTCCTGATGAACGCAGTCGCCCCAGGGAACAGCGAGGGGTGACCGCTGAGGCCCCTGGCTGAAATGAGGGTGAACAGGAGAGCCTGTGCATATCAGAACAGGGACACCCTACAGAGGGAACCTGCTAGCCGCACGTGGCCTTTCTGCCTCCAGACATTTGTCTCAAGGGTGTCGGAGATGTGGTGCTAGCTGACCCCTTGCCAGACCAATGCCACGGTGCAGCCTTGTGGTGGGACCGGGCCGCTGAGTCTGGGGTGAGGGGCGAGGGAGGGGGGCAAGCCCGGGCCCTCCCTCCCTCCCGGGGGTGGGGTGGGGGGGTGGGCGGGGGACCCTGGAAGCCCTTGGAAGTTCTCATGGAGGTGCCGGCAGAACTCTAGGCTCACCTCCCACCCACACTTAAGGGAGGGGGGAGTATGTCCTTTCTCCTGAGTCATGTTTCACCTCCTTTTCGTGGCCTTTTTCTGATAGCAGAGGTTCCCCAACGTGAGGGTGCTCCTGTGTACTGTATAGGATGCTTTTGCCTTTTCCCAGATTTTTAAAGGATTATTATTGTCCATGAAATGTACACTCTGTTTAAGACCCGCCCCCCGCGTTAACATCTGCTCGGTGTCCAGCGGTTCCGTGTCCTCCTGTGGGGGGGGGGGGGTCCTCATTCTAGATGCAAGGGAGACAAAGGAGAAAGGGGAGCTGCCAATTCTTGCCAAATGTCCTGCTGAATGCAAGTCCCCAAAGCTGCCTTAATTCTCGGCCGGCGGCCCCGCCCGGGGTGTGGTTGGCTGTCTCGGAGTGTAGGACCCGTTTCGCAGCCCTGGTGATGTGCGATGGAAACATTCTCACCAAAGAGGTCATATCTTAGTAGAGAAGCCCGCTGAGCTCATTTCACTGATTTCCTTTGGAAGCCAGGGGATGGGGAAGAAGAGAGAAAAGCGTGCGCCGTTCAGCATTTCAGGCCGCAGGGACCTGGGTCTGCGGCCACTTCTCTGGGATGGGGGAGATTTTCTCTCTGGGCTTCGGGGTTCTTTGTCTGCAAGCAAGGGTTGGATCCCATAATCAAAGGTCCCGTCCAGTTAAAAAATGTTACTGTCTCCATGAGGATATTCTTGTGCTAGATGTACCATGAGGGAAGCACACTGTTTACCGTAGGGCTTTCCAGAACCATCTGGCGGCCTGTAGCCTGTGGAGTAGAGTGATGTCTGACGTCTGGCCTCCGGAACTTGGATTTTTCTGGACATTCGGTAGTTCCTCCTTTTCTGGTATGTCTTCAGCAGATGCTAGAAACACGGCATTAAAAAAAATCCAACCCTTTTGTTTTGAGGATGTCGAGGGTCACGTGTCATGCCCTTGTGAGCCCCGGGATCCGCAGCTGTGCGGGTGTTGGCATTCTTACTGCCACCAAAGACACTGGTGAATGTGAAGTTGCTTTTGGGGTACCCGCCCTCATCCCTCTGCTTCTCTACTTCTGTGTAAATAAGGATTGTTCCAGTGGTGCCCTCTCTGTGTCATGGACCATTCCAATGTCATGCAGGTTTCTCTGTCTGGTGTGGATTTATTTCAAAAGCTGTTCTCTTCATGGAAAAATAAGTGTGCAGAGTAATAAAGGATATTTCCTGTGCCACATATCTGGTAGTTGGGTTCTTTCTGTCATGAAGGTAAAATGCTACAAATTATGTAAGGCAAAGGAGGGTGACTGTAATCAACCTCCAACTGGTGAAGAAAAGCTTCTGGTCATAGTGGTCCCCCTCTCACCCAAATAACTCTTTGTATAATCCATGGAAGAGGAGACTGGAAGGGGTGAAATCTGTAATCCCAGCTCTGAGAATGACACACTTTTTAAAATATTTTATTTTTTAATTTTTTGACATTCAAGCTACTTACTAAAATAGCTACATTGGTTTTATTTCTTAAGATGTATTTTTACTTAAATAGAAAGTGGATACCAAGTAATACCAAGTTAGGTACCTAGCTTTGCTTTTTCATTTCTGGGGCTGAATTTCAAGGGAATCAGAACCTTCAGTTGGAAAAAAAAAAAAAAAAAGAAGAAACTTCAGTTGGATTACATTCAGGGCACAGTTAATTAATTGTGTGTTAACATGTGTGCATTTTTCTGGGGAGAGAAGGATACACTAACACATAGATCCTTGTGGCTAAGTACTAATGTTATTACTTTTAATAACTATTATTATTTTTATTGTTATTAGTTTTAATTTTTCATTATTTTTAAAGTGACATCAATATAAATGAGGTATTGCTATCAGGGAGTGGGTGGTGAATCCAAAGGCTGAATTAAAACCAATGATAGGAAGTCCAAGAAGAGAGCTTACAAGATTAGACCAGAACAGAGAATAGGCTAGAAGTGGTGAGCTTCCCATCACGGGAGATATGCAAGCAGTTAGCCCATAGTGTCTCTTGGGTAGGTTATGGAGGGGACTTGATGCCCTACAGGTGTGGGGGAGAGAGGCTGCACAACCTCTAAAGTCCTTTCCATGAAGCTCCTTTGCGGAGAGTCATGAGCCCAACCTCTTGCAGCAGCCTTGGGAGAAGCAGATACACTCGTGCCAATGATCTTGAGGTGGGGAGTGATGTGGCCTGTCGAGTTGCCATTGAGCAGACATCCCAGGGAGGGGATTAGGATTCCATTCGTTCTGTTTGAAGTCCAAAATTGGAGTTAGGGTTTATTATAATGGATCAAACGAAAGGCAGCCCCTTCCAGCTGGTTCCAGCCTTCCCTTTGTATGTGCTGACATTTAATGAGTAAGCTGCCCGGTGGGTGTAGCGGAGGGAGGCTGGGCCAGAAGCAAAAAGGGCAGCTCTTCTGGGGACAATGGGGCATCCCGCAACCCTGGCTGCTTCCCTGTGCCCTCGGCTGACAAATGCGGCAGGAGAAGCCCACACAGGTGAGCCCTGCTTGAGGCGACCTCCAGGTTTTTCCTTGTGCCCACACAGAATCACACCCCTGGCCTATTTGTGGAGAACTATAGCTTCTTTTCTGTCTCCTTCCCCAGGCACCAATAGGTGTGAGGCGCTCTCTTTGGGCCTCAATTTATTCATCTGTATAATGGGTCAGGGGTTCTGAAAACTATTTATAGATAGGACTTCAAAGACTTCCCGAACCTTCTGAATTTTGGCTTCGATGAGTTTGTGTCTACTTCTGTGGGAGAGAGAATGCACATGTTCATCAGATTCTCAGATGTTTGAGACTCATGGAGATATAGATACACACATAGCCTTTGGGGGCCTCTCTCTACAAGTGATACATGGTGTCGGTCTCTGTTCTCCAACCTCAACCAAAGGAGGATGACAACAGAGCTTATTTCTGAATATGAAAGGGGTCTGTCCATTCTGTCCATATTGGTCTGGGGAAACTCAATATGAATGGGGTCTGTCACCCCATTCATATTGAGTTTCCATTGAATCCGTCCCACATCCAGCATGTCCTTGGTTTTCCCAACAGCATCCCTACGAGGTAGGCAGCGATAACCACAGTGTGCCCACTGGACAGACAAGGAAGCTGAGGGCCGGGATTGACAAGTGACCCACTCAAGGACGCCCAGTCGCTGGAGGACGAGTGCTGGGGCTGTGGGGAGGACTAAATGTCCACATCGTGTTCAGAGCAGTGCCTGCTCTGCCGAAGTTCCTTGTTAGGCGTTTAGAGCAGATCAGCTCGGCGACGAATGTCCATCTCCTCCCCCTCCCCCACCTCTGCCCATTTCCAAGGCAGCCCGGTCATTGCTGTGTTTTTCTGCAGCCCAAACGGTGTCTCTGTTCCTTTGTCCCCTCCTTCGGCTGGTGCCACTGAGGTTTGAATCAGGGTCTGGGTAGCCACAAGCCAGACTCCTTGTGCCCCAGTGCTCGTGACCACCTGGGCAGGGAGTTCAAGCTTCGGGAAATACCAGGGCCCACGGGCTTTGCCAGGCAACAGCCAGCCTTCTGCTGGACCGGCCTGCCCCACAAGCCCTCCGCTGTCAGCCCCCATTAGGCTGCGGTATGGGAGAGGCTCCCCCAGCTGGGCAGCGACTCGGGCAGGACTTGACCTCAGGTCCAGCCCAGAGGAGGAGCAGACAGGAGTGTGGCCACCAGAGACTCCCGGAAGATCTGACCACTAAGTGGCTTATCAGCTGCTGGCCGTGTTGCCCTCAGGCCTGGGAGGGGCTGAGCTGGGCCAGACCAACAGGGCCAGAAGGCTCCAGAAAATCAAGGAAGGCCATCTCTGTCTCCAGAGGAGGCCCAAGCCAAGTCCATTGCCTGGACATACCCAGGAGCTGCAAAAGGATTGTTGGTGAGCAGAGCAAGTCTTCATATGAGGGACAGCCCCCAGCCCCAGTAGCTTCAGGCTCCCGTCCAGAGGAACAGCTGAGGATGGGCAGACTCAGAATCAGAAGAGGCGGGGCCTGAAGCAAGCCCAGCCCCTGGCCACAGTAAGTCGGGTGCAGACCTGGAGGCCATGGTCAGCCCAACATCGCGGCCCCTACCTGTTGCCCACCTGAGCATATTCCCAGGTCCCTGCTAAGTTCCTGTTCTTGCATGACAGGCCCCCAGACCCCCCTGACCCCCATCTCCAGCCACACACCTTATCAGTAGAGAAGAGTAAGGGGGTGGGGCGGTGTCTGAGGCCTTCCCACTCCCCAGGTAAGGACGGGCAAGGCAACTCTGACATTTCAAATTAGCCATGGAGTCAGATCAGGGAGCATGGGAGCCAAGATTAGAATTGTTGACTAGCCTATTACACTTATAGAGGCCCCCACCGGAATTTTGGAATGAGAAGGGAAACACTAGGGGTTCCTGGCTTTCTTAAGGAGAGAATGGGGCCTTTCCAGTCTCAACAGTCCCCAGGGGGACTGAGACCTTAGGAGCATAAGCACCTTGGACAAGGCCAGACACACTGAGCTGACATTTAATTAGCCAACGCACTGGCTTACCCAGGGCCAGTTACTGTTCCAAGTGCTTTGCAAATGTCATCTCGCTGAATTCTCCTGATGAGACCATGAGGCAGTGTTATTACCTCCCACTCACAAATGGGGGACACTGAGACACAGAGAGTTGAAATAATGTACCAGTTGGTGACACTGGGATTTGAACCCAGGGAGTCTGTGTTCTTAAGCACTCTGATCTGCCATCATCCCTGGTCCCTGGCCATGCAGGCATAACTCCGTCCAGCTGGTAGGATCATGGGTCCTCAACTAGTTCCAACAGCCTCTTCATCACAAACAATCTGTAATCCGTACACACATAGATAATTTACATATATGTGTTACATATGTTTATATACAAACTAACGTACTTAAATACATATGCATTTAAATGTATACATATTTAAGTGCCTACAGTGTGCCCAGAAGCAAATGACTTGTACTAGGTCACCACCGTGAGAGAGTTCACCTTGAACAGAGGTTCCCTGTCTCCCGGAGAAGCTAGCCATGCCCTAACCTCATGCTCTCTGTTTCTTTATGTCGGATACAGGTTCCCGTGGGCTCCCTATCCATCTCCTCTAAAGGTTAGGATGACAAGTGTAACAGGAATTTAACTACGGTCCCTGAACAAGTGAGGTTTTCTCATTCTCTTGTGTCAGGTAGGCAATGGGCCAGGGAGAGGTGTGTTCCTAAGCAGGAAGAAGACGAGAAGCGTCTTTGGTCACAGGGAAGAACTTCTGAGCGGGTCTCTGCCCGGACGTGCCCAGAAGCCTGCGGTGGCTCTGGAGACACTTAAGAAAGCCATCAAGGATTTGGACTGCTTCTAGTTTTCTGTTCCACCATCCATAGCGCTTGGTTCTCATGCTCCTGGAGAGAGAGAGAGAGAGAGAGAAAAGAAAGCTAATCTACCTGCACTTGCCCACCTTTCATGCAGGAAGAAGGGAAATACAGAGAAAGGATAAAAGGCAGAGGCTGAGTCTGTAGCCCTTTACTCTGGAGAAGAGCGGGTCTCCCTGATCCCTGCCCGGATGTCAGTCTGTGTCTCACTGGCCAGGCCCATGTATCAGGGCAACTTCTAGCTGTCAGGGGAATGGAATTTGTTGCTGGGTACATTTGGGCCCCGGACAAAATCAGGGTTCTTTTAGGAGGAGAGCAAGAAGGATATTGGGATGACCCTGACCACTGCCTCCTTTCCTCTGGCTCCTTCCCCCTGGATTCCACCATCTGCTGAGAACGGCGGGGGCCCTTGTGGAAAGCACCCTGATCTGAGCAGCCATCGAGAAGGACTTCTTTGTCCCATGGGCTGAGATCAGTTCCTATCCTGGGTGGAGGCGGTGGCACTCAGGGCTCAGGTCTTGCAGGGGAGGACAGGCAGACCTGGGCTGGCATCCACAGAGACCCCTTGAAGCTGGCCAAGCAAGTGGGGATGTATGTCTGCTGAGCTGAGCTGTTTCTGCCCACTCCAGCTTCCCTCGCCCTTTCTCTGGCCTGAGGGCACCTTAGCAACGGAAGAAGCTGGTTAACGCCATATATGGTCTTGGCCACCAGATGGCGCCAACGCACACTCCTGTCGCAGCGCAGAGGCCGAGGAAGGGGGCGGGAGGAATTAAAGGTCTTTGTTCTCCTGACCCTCCTCAGCGTTTGTGGGAACCCTCAAGACCTCCTTGAACCAGGGGAGTGAAAGGTCATTCTTGTCTGTATGAAAAGATCCATTTGGTTTGTTTTGTTTTATCTTGGGTGGATGTATTTACTCATTAACTCATTCATTCTTTGATGAGAACCGTACCTAGTCCTAGAACATACCAGAAAGGAACTGGGGAGGACAAAGGAGTAACTCCTGTCACTGAAGAACTGTTAGTCTAGTGGAGGACGCAGATGGTATGCTGACAAGGAAACATAAATTGAGCACTTACTGCATGCTTATTTGTAACCCACGGATGTCTCCCCAGGACCTTCAAAGTAAACCCAGGCTCCTTCTTCATTTCATGCCCCCTCTCTTCTCTGGTCACACCATACTAGCTGCAGATGTGTCCCCAAGGACACCCCGTGCTCCTGGGCCTCATCCCTTGGCCTTTCCCCCATATCTATGAAACTGGCTGACTCTTACCTGTCCCTCATGACCCCCTAAAAAAAAAAAAAAAGCCTTTCCTAACCTACCCATCTCACCGGACTTGCCACAGTTTGTTGAAATGATCTTTCAGGGGACCAGCGGCCTGGGGACAGAAGGCAGCCACCACTTCTGTTTCTCCTGTGTCTAGATGAGTTTCTGGCACATGGCTGGTCCTCAGTAGATGGTTGGATTTACAGAGGGAGTGAGACAAGGCCATCTCAGAACCTGGCAGAGAAGTCATGCAAGGAACCCCACCTGGGAGATCGGAGAGGGACACCCACGACAGGCGGTACCTGAGCTGAGTCGGGAAAATTCCAGGTCATGAGACTAGCGAAAGTGACAGCATGGACGCATGGAGAACTCCAGGGAGCAGAAGGAACTGAAGGAGCTGAAGAGATTATGCAGTGGAAATTTCCACATGGAAGGGCCACAGCAAAGAGTAAAATCCGGATGACGAGGGCCCTCCCAAGCTGGAGAGGGAGATGGAAATTTTTCCAGAGAGCAATGAGGAGCCATTAAAAAGTTTTAGGTCGGTGGAGTGAAGCGATCATACTTGGGTGTTACATATCTGGAGGTGACTGCTGGGTGACAGACCACCCCCAAAATGTAAAACAACAGCCACGTATCTGGCTGATGGGTCTGTGGACCACCTGGGAAGTCCCGCCAACCTGGGCAGCCTCAGCTGAACTTGATCGGGCTCATCCAAGTGTTGGCAGCTGAGGGTCAGGCGGGCTGGTCCTCGTCGGCCTCGGCCAGCGTGGCTCCCCTCTGTGGGGTGTCTCATTCCCAGCAGGCTGGCCTGGGCTCATTCCCATGGCAGTGACGGGAGTTCAAGAGCATGCATGCACACGGGCACGGCCTCTTAGAAGCACAACATCACTTCTGCCATATTTTAGTGGCAAAGCAAGTGAAGAGGCCAGCCCAGACTCTTTAATGAGCAGAGCTTCAAAATCAGATGACAAGGCTGTCTCCAGCAAAGTGAACACGAGGGTGGCCATTGGATGGATCACTCTGGCTCTGTGGCATGGAGGCTAAGGGGAAGGGAGGCCAGTTGGAAATCATTCACCTGTCCAGGTGGGAGGCAAAGGGCAGATCCTTTACAGAGAAGTGCTACATGAGTGGAGTTTCCTGAATGTTTCTGAGGTGCCCGGAACTGGATTAGTTCCTGTTGGAGGATGGAGAGACCACCAGGACCAGGAGACACTTCATCTCAGGGTTAAGTAGGAGGAAGACATGGGAAGGGCCTACCCAAGCCACCACTGCATGGTTAGGAGTCTGGAGGCTGCAGGAGACCAATCTGAATGCTGAATGTTGACACCAGAAGGGTCAGCTCTGGCACAGTCACCACCCCTGGGGACATTGCTAGGGTCTCTTCCAGGGGTTATGGTCCTGGATCCGGCCCCAAAGCAGGTGTGGCTATATGGACACTTCCCACTAGAGGGCAGCAGAGAACAGTTAAATGGGTGCCTTTGGCAGGAAGCCGATGACTCAGGATAATACGATGTTTCAAGTTTTCTGTTTAAGAAGGAAGGATTGCTCCGTGGGCTCAAGTTCTAGAACCAGACTGCTAAGGCTTCTATCCCAGCTCTGTCGGCAGGGTGGGCTTCATAGGTCTGAGACCCAAAGCCCCAGGCTCATGGTTGCTTTAATCCTCTGCTGTTGCCATCTTGAAATTCTTAATAATTTTTTAAGATAAGGGCTGATTTCAGGGATGCCTGGGTGGCTCAGTCATTAAGCATCTGCCTTCAGCTCAGGTCCTGAGATTGAGCCCCATATCAGGCTCCCTGCTCAGTGGGAAGCCTGCTTCTCCTTCTCCCACTCCCCCTGCTTGTGTTCTCTCTCTCTCTCTAATAAATAAATAAAATCTTTTTAAAAAATAAAGTCTTATTTTTATTTTACACAGAAAATTATGTACTTGGTCCTGTCTGCCACTTCCTTGTTGAGTTTTCTTGGGCCCCACGTTAATGTTCATGAGGTTGATAGCAAGTGTTCACCTCAAAGTGTGGCTGTGAAGATGATTTGAATAGGAAAAGCACTTTATTATGAAGACACATAGAAAATATTCTGTAACTTTTAGTTACTGTTCTTCTTATAGGACTCAAAGGTATAATCAATGGATCACTGAAGGCCGATGAGCACTTTGACCTTGTAAAGTTCCATCTGACCACCATCTATCAGTCCGTCCATCTAGTCTCATCACCTGCGAAGGCCTATATTTTTTGCAATCTCCAGGAACCTAGTAACACTCCTTTACTCCCTTGCTTATGCATTCCACCATCCGTATTCAGCGCACACACTGTGCAGGGCCCCGGAGTCCCAGAGACCTATAGAAACAGTCCCGCCTTCAGGAACTCATGGACCAATTCAGTGGTTCTCAATGCTAGCTACATACCAGCTAAACGTAGGGAGCTTAAAAAAAAAAAAAAAAAAATCCTGATGCCCAGGCTACAGAAAGGACCCAGTCAAGTTGCTTGGAAGGAACAGCCTCAGGGAAGGGCCCAGCAGGCTGCTGTGAACTTTGATGAAAAGCTTGGGCCTGGGGAAGAGTCAGTAAGGGCCACATCACAGCGTCCCAGGGTTGCGGCGCTACCTCCCCTCGCGGCCACCTCAAGCGCGCACACAGATGGTGCCCCTTCCCTCCCTACAGGTAGCTCCTCATGGAGGGGAGGGACACTGCACTCTGGCCGCCTGCATCCAGTTGCTGGAAGCTGTTGAGGACCAGAGGCGGAGTCCCCCTTGGCAGCTCCCAGGGCCAAGCCGTCCCCACCAGAGGTGACTTCCAGGCAATGGCGCCCACCGAGTCCAAGACACCAACACTGACTTGGTCTCCAAAAGACTTTATTCCCCAGATGGAAGCCACAGTTCCCCCACCCCGACCTCTACCCTCCTCCACCAGACAATCCCTAGCCTCCACAGTAAGATTCCTCTTTGGCTCATTAACACCTTCTGTAGAATACCCCGGTCTGGGCTCCCCGGGCCCCAAGGCCAGCCAGGCCTCCCATTCACAGCTCGATGTGTTCTGTGCGAGGTGGCATTTCTGCCGCCCCCTTGGCCAGGAGCTCAGTCCAGAAGGCCACTTCCTTGTCTTTCAGCTTCTGGGCTGGCTGAGTGGTGACTCCAATCTGCAGGTACCCTTCCTGCTGGTCGTAAGCTGGCCAAGAGGGCAGCCCCTTCCCATTGGGGTTCCTAGGAACAGAATCAAGTGAGAATTACCCGAAGCTACCGTGGAGTCCCCCAACAACACTGTGAGATTTGCAAGACCTCTTGGTTTCATTTCTACCAGGAGGCTCATTCACCCCCAGAGGCAGGGAGCTCACCAAATCCTAGGCAGCCTGTCCACTCTCAGAGAACTTTCATTGTCAGGGTCACAGGGCTGGGAACTACCTGTCCTAGCCAACATGTCCGGCCCTCCCCCAGCCTTGCTCCAGCTTTGTCACCCAGCTCACCCAGTCCGGGCGAAGTTGGCCCAGAATTTCATCACCATCTTGCTGAGCCCGATCTCCTCTTCTGAGGCACCGCCTGTGCAGAGGAAGAAAAAAAGGCCACGGTCAACAGCCCTGGACAGCTTGTCGGAAATTCGGAATCTGAGTCCTTACCCCAGGCCTACTGCATCAAAACCCGCATTGCAAGAAGATGTGGGTAATTTGTGCGCAATTAAGCCTGGGGGATCCCGATGGAGGATGCAGGGGAGGGCTGTGGTCAGTCTGTCAGCTGGCCATCTTTGTCAACGATGCCTGTATATCCTGCCCCCCCCAGCTGTCACCGTCCCAGCGCCACACCCAGGGGGGCCTCCACAGCAACCCCACCTCAGGACTGTGCTCCCTGGGGTCTTTGCTAGGTCTCCTTCACCCACCCACATTTGCACAGAATCTGAAAAATAACCCAAGTAGTTAACGCCCAGAGGCGCTGGCATGTCACAAACAGCCATGAGGAGGGTCGCATGCACGTCATCTGTCACTGCTAGTTAGGACACTGGGGATATTGGCAAAAGGTCGTCTCTAAAGTATTGTATTATTAAATATACTAAGTTCAGAGACATGAGTTCTAGGTAAATACACAGTTGAATGGATAGACACACAGACGTACATTAGCCCTGGTTCAAGGTCACCAGCCATTCTGACCTTGTTCTCACTCACATTCTGATATGCTCAGGTGAGTGGGCAGTGAGTGGTGGCATTCTGGCCCTGCAGGTGACCCACCAGGTGTCTTACAGACAGCCAGGTCCCAATTCTCAGAGACACTACCAATAAGGACATATGGCTACACCTTCTCCATCGTATGTGTTGGAGTCAGAGAAAGGTTGGCAATCTCTGGAGCTTAGCCCTACTCTGGTGTATTTGGGTAAGAACTAGAGAGAAGGGGGAACCTGCCCAAGGCCACACCAAACTGAGGCTCAAACCCGGATCTTCTAACTATAAGTCTGTAGTCACCAAAGGACCATCACCTTTCAAAAATGGGGCCCCGAAGACGGAGAAGAGCTCATCCCCGTGGTCCCCTACCACTGTCTTGGGTTTCATGTCTGACGAGAAGCTTGGATGGTACTGGAACTCATACATGTAGGTGGGGGCTCCGGCATCTGGGGAGAGATGGCGTCACACACAGGTCATTTTACCAGAAGCCCACCTGGGTGGTGCTGAGGTCTCCAGGGACCCTGAGCACTCAGGGACCAGGAGGGCCACCCGGGCCCGGGGTGCAAACACCAGCAACATTAATAGGAACTGCCCAGTGTCAGGGCCAGCTGTGCGCTGGACCCGGTGTGGACCTGCGAAAACCCCGGTCCCC
>RCUC01136809.1:0-23524 GCA_003697995.1 Taxidea taxus jeffersonii
GAATCAGACTTTCTGTGAACTGGCTACTCTGTGAGGGGTCTCAGCCCAGAACCAACATCACTGGGTGAAAGTGACAGTGAGGAAGAGTTCAGATTACTGCTCAGGAGAATGTTCTATCCTTTAAAGGGGAGAAAGATGGGCTTGCAAGAGAGTGAACCCACCACCATAGGGCGGAATTACAGTACAGACCACGACCAGCCACAAATCATGGCTGCTGTAGAAGGAATTCCTGCCTAAAACAAAAAAAGGCCATGGCTTCTCAGATCACCTCCAACCCTAAGATTCTATTACTTAAATAAAAATCCACAATCCCAGGAAATTCATGTCCCAACGATAGATCTCCCAAATACACTTCGACATTAAGGACCATGCTGACACCATGAGTTAGCACCGTATTCATCTGGGTTATAAAAACACCATAAATAGTCATAAGGCTACTCACATTTCATGACTTTTGCTTTTTGCTAGGCTTCATACCCCTCCATGAATGAGAAAAAGGATTGTTGAATTATTATCACAGAGAAGAGATGAGTTTAAGGTGATATGGCAAGTTAGTAGTGAAATCAGGGCCAAAAATCCGGTCTCCTCTGTGATGGCACTGAGATCTCAGAAACAGTGTGAGTAACAAAATGATTAATATGTATATGGACAGCTCTTACTATGGGACATGCGCTGCTTTAAGTACTTTACATCAGCTATCTCATTAAATTATTTACTTCTTTGTCTAATTATGTTATATGCATCTATTTATTTATGATTTATATCTATTATCACAAAAACTCTATTGGGTGAGAACTATTACATCCCCATTTTATAGATTAGGAAATGAAGGGGCAGAGAGGTTAGGTAACAGATGTTCTATGCCAGGGCTAGATTTCCAGCTGTGGCAATCTGACTCCAAAACCCGAACAATTCTCTGCATCTTCCCTCTAGATCCATTTTACTTCTGAGAGAGAAAGGCACAATCCTTGTATTCCTACATCACAGCGTCTGTGGCCCATGTTGCCAAAGGCACCGTATCATCAAGTTTGGAAGGACTCTCTACCTTAGGAGATGATCTCCCTGCCGCGCTCAACTCGCCCCAGAAAGGAAGCGTGGCTAGAGAAGCTTCTCCCTGCTGTGGCCAAGCAAATTAATCGAGCAAGCTGCAAACCCAAGGCCCCAATGTCCTGATAACCAGGCTGGACCCAAGTGTGGCCAAGATTCCTCCAGACGCTGGATGGGGGAGGGCACTCAGTGTAAGAGTAGACGGCAGAATCCACATTTGACCCTTCGGTGGAGTGTGAGAAAGACAAAGCTGAAATAATGGGTACCACGGCTAACTGTTTATTCCTTTCCAGCACAACAAGCAAATAAACTGCCATGGGTGCCTCAAAACTTCATACAGGGTAATATTCCTTTAATGGAATGCTTTTAGAGAAGAGTCATAAAAATAAATTGAAAAGTGCTTTCTGCTGGCTACAGCTGGCATAAAGCAGCATCTGAGCAAACAGGATAACACAAGGCTTAACTTAGCATCGCCATTTTTATTACTCACCCGCGACAGGTCTTATAATAGTATAAATTCACTTTAAAAACAGACTCTTCCCCCATCAGTGTCCCTCCTTCCCTCTACCGCCACACACCCAGTAGCCTTCTGTATTCATTCTGAACAGCATAATTACAGGTCTTTTTATTATTTAAGTTTGAGACCAATTAGCTGATCCTGCAAGGCTTTCAAATACCAGCTTCCCTCTCCTGGCACTCGCTGTTCTGCTGGGATTTATCTGTGTGCTTGTAAAAGGCAAATGTTTTGGTGAGGAGTGGAGAAATCGGGTCTGCTCAAGGATGGGGCTCCCCTCCCCTCTCTTCTCCCTTTCTCAGCTGCCTGTGCATCTTGGGTGCACCTGGTCTCTAAAACTGTCACAGTGCACACTGAATATTCATGCAGGCTGCCCATGCTGCTTCTGATACCAGGTAGATGGGTCAGAGAGCTGCCTACCAGTGGCTTCTCCACGAGAGGCCGTTCCTCTCATTGAGCTGCAGACCCAGGCGGGGCAGGGGGTCACCACCATGTTGGAACCTGGTAGCCACTGGCTGGAGGGGTGAGTGTTCAGGAGCTCAAAGAGGCACAGACAGCCCTGCCTTCTCCACCATACCTGCCCCTAATATCCCCCACCCTGTGTCCATCACGTGGTAAGGCTGCTGCATGAGCCTGGACATTGGATATTTAGCCAAGAGCTCCAGAATCGACCCACTAGCATAAATCTTAGAAAGCCTTCTGCACCAGTAGAGGATTCAGGGGTAAATAAAATAAGATTCCTGCCTTCTCTGGGCTGTCATTTGAATGTAAGAAGACACAAGTGATTCACAGAAAAAGATAACACAGAATAAGTGGCAGAATGTAGTAAGAGCTGTACAGAGCAGGTGGGGAGTTCAGAGGATGATTTTGCCGTGGGGACGTGAGAAATCACGATCTTCAGGTTTCTACTCTTTAGCAAGCACTTTACAAATAATTGTGTTTAATCCTTATACAACCCTTCAAGATACATATAAGAGACATATAATGTATACACAGGCAGCCCTTCAAGAGACAGATAAGACACATATAACATAATTATATATATGTCTCAGACGAAGGCATTTTCCAGATGGAGAAATCACGGCTTACAAAATTAGGTAACTTGTCCATGTCACAAGATCCCCAAGCTAGTAAGTGATGAAAACTAGAAACCTGATTTCTGGCCTAATGCCAAACCTTTACCACCATAACATTGCAGTGCAGCAGAAATCAAGTTCAAGAGCATTTGGCTGTTGATCAAGGGAGCAGTTATAGAGGGAACAGTATGGATATTTGAAAAAGGAAAAGCAGACCAGTTTGGATAGAGCAGAGGGACTAAGGAAGACCATAAAACACAAAAATGTCCGGCCAGAAACGAGTAAAAGAGTGAATCCCAGATGTATGAGTGAACTAACAATTCAGAAATACATTGGAATATTATGCAGTCATTAAAATAACTGTGAAGACCAGGTAGAACTGTGAAAAATGTGAATGCTATAGTGTTGAGTACAAACTAAATAACGAGTAAGATAAAACAGAATACAAAGTACTCTCTGATTGGAACTCTGTGAAAATAAATATTGATCGTGTCTTCACATCAAATTTTTAGTTAAAATTGTTTAAAAGGAAAAAAAAAATAAGTCCATCCCCTGGGCATAAGCATGACTATATTTATACTGTTCCAGACAGATGGTTTTCTCTCCTCTTCTAACAGATTTCCATGGAGGGAAAGCTAATGCCCTCCTTCTGTGATTTGAGAGCCTGATGACCCCATTTCCTCAAGTCTAGCCTCCATTTTCCCACTGAGACAATTTCACCCCACAGTTGGTTTCTGTCTCTTGCGAGCAAACTGCTGGTTTAACATTTCTAACGTGCTTTGGGTTCCAGAGATAGAGAAAGCAAGATTGTCGTTCTCCCTGTCCTCTTCTTGCATTCTGCATACCTGCTCTTGATGCTTTTGATATAACTGAAGGGGTGGCAGGAGGGGAAGTTATAACTGAGGGAAAAACTAAACCTCGTAATTCACCAAACCTGTTATTTTCCTGTCTTGTGCTCCTCTTTCACGCTGCTTTTGCAATGATTTCACTTAATCTCCCAATATCATTCATATCCAGTAATTTTTTAAAAGCTTCTGTACTCCAGAAGCTTTATCTCTTCTCTGCTGTTTGCCAGTGGGAAAGTCACGCACCTGGCCTCTCAGATGTCCTCACTGCTTCCACCTCATCTCCTCCCACCCAGCCTCATGCCAGAGTAATAAGACCCTTGATGAGTTTAAATCAACCACATCCCATTTCCTTTTATGCGTAGATATCAATAGGCCCCTTTTAAGAGAGGGTTTTGTTTGTCCTCTGTGCTCCTCTGTGCCCAGAATGGTACTAGCACTGTCACACCTTGTCACTGCATAGCTTGGCAGAGCAGAAATGTCTGCGTTGAAGATGAAAAGAAGGTTTTGATGGAAGAAAGGATACAAGAGAGGACATGAGTAGATCAGGAGGGAGAGAAAGAGAGGAAGGGAAGAAGGAAGGGAGGAAAGAAGGAAGGAGTCACCTACATAGAAACAGGGATGCTATGAAGCAAAATCAGTGATCCAGCCCAAGAGTCAGTCTCCAAATCTGTGGCAGCCAACTGGAAAGGCAAAGCCAGGAGGGAAATCTAAGCCCGAAACTAGCTGTAAAATTTTCCAAGAAGGGAAAATCAGAAGCCTATACAAGGAGTGGCAGAATTATTTGGCTGCACTGTGTTTTGCTGTTGCCCTTGTGGAAGGTCCATGATCTTCTCCTTGTCTTATGAGAAGGCACCCTGAACCTGAGATCTGACCTTGACAAAGGAGGAGCTCTGATGCTGTCAGCCACAACCTACCTTTCCAGGATGCCTCTTCACTCCCTCGGCCCCCACTCATAACTTCTCCTGGGTCATACAACACTGCTTTACATTCCCCCAGGCTTGATCATTGCTTCTGCCTGGAGGGCAGTGCCCCACCTCCTCCATCTGACGCTCACAGTCATTCACAGTCTTTGTCAAACTGTCCCCAGTATGCGCCTTGGCAATTTGTAACTCTATCTCCAAGGTTCCCCTAGCGTTTTGTAGAGGTTTCTGTCAGAGAGCTTCTCAGCATGTTCTAATTGTGTGCCTACATGTCTCTGTCCCTTACCATACACAGAGGTCCTCAAAGACTGACTGTACTTTCCTTGTTCATCTTTGGGTCCCTGCCACTTAACGCACTGCTCGACGCATCATCGGTCCTCAATGTATGTTGCTCAGATGAACGAATCAAATATTCTCTATTCTCGTTTCACTCATTTGCATTCTTCTCCCCTAAGATCTTGCAAATCAAGAGAGGCAATATCCTAAAACAGAGTATGACACCTAATAGATGTATCTATCACAGTTAACAGCTAGCCAATGGCTTCAGACAGGAAAAATCATTAGTATGCCCAGATACTGTGTTTCTGTTGAGCCTTTTATTCCCAGGGCTACTTGCTGAGGGAAGGACTCTGTCTCTGGGAGCACCAGCAAATATATTTTCTGAGACTCGTTCCGTAGAGTACAGTGCAAGATTGTAAAATTCAACACACACCTGGGAAACACGATCTCAATAATAAGAGCTGTAATCAAGGAAGAAACCCTTACTTAAGCAAATAATTTGCCTTGGGAGTAAAGGCTGAGCACGATGTTCTTCACACACAGGGACTTTAGCTGGCATTCTGTGTTCATTCGGAACAGACCTTGCTGAACAAATCACAAACATAAAACATTTACACTAAGCCAACCATCAGTACAAGTGGTCTTCCAATCAGAGAAGCAAGCAGTGGGATGGGAATGAAACGCCTAAGTTCAACGAGGACATGGCGGCGGGGGGGGGGGGGGCACGGAGAAAGAGACACAGAGAGAGAGAGAGTGGGGAGAGGGAGAGAACATGTTTAAAATGAAAGGTAAGTGTCATCTGAAGGCTAAGTAATTTGAACAAAACTCTCCTCATGTGAGGGTAACCTAGGTGGTAATGAATTCTGTCTCATCTCTGCGATTACAGGGGGGACTGGCAGACACAGATTTTGTGATGTTACAGACATGGTCCCCAAATTGGAATAGAAGGGGGAAACTTGATGCGGAACAATATACTTGCACCAGATGAACAATAGCCAGACAACTCGCTATCACAGCAAAATGAATAGTCAGGTGCAGAAACAGATAAAATGTAAAGAACAATGGGAAAGAACGGAACCTTAAGGATCATGAGCAGGTAAACCAGATGGAGTGGAAAAAGACTCACTGGGCAGAGGTGACGGGAGGCCACGGCAGGAAGCTGGGAGGGAAGCATGGACATCCAGATAAAAACTGCAGGCAGCTTCCCCAAAGTCAGAGAAAATCACAGCAAGAAATAGTAGGGTAGGGACGCCTGGGTGGCTCAGTTGGTTGGGCGGCTGCCTTCGGTTCAGGTCATGATCCCAGCGTCCTGGGATCGAGTCCCACATCGGACTCCTTGCTCGGCAGGGAGCCTGCTCCTCCCTCTGCCTCTGCCTGCCTCTCTGTCTGCCTGTGCTCTCTCTCTAATTAATAAATAAATAAAATCTTTAAAAAAAAAAAAAAGAAATAGTAGGGTAAAAAGGTGGCGGTGTCAGCTGTGATAAGCAGATAATTTGTTACTCTTTACGGCCCTGGGGCCCTTCCCAGAAGCGGGCAAAAGTCCAAGTACCTGGACTCATCCTGCACAATCCAGAAGAGAAGGTAATGCAAAGAGCAGCAAGACACAGAGCTTGCCCTGAACAGGACCTTAGGAATTATTTAGAGCAACCTCCTTTTTCACCACAGCACATTTCTTTGGTTTTCCTCCCACATCTCTGGCCATTTCTTCTCAACCCCTTTTCTGATTTCTCTTTCTCTGCCTCTCTTCTAAATGTCGAGTCTAGGATCCTTTCTCTAGCAACACTCATTCCCTAAATTAGCTCATCCAGTTCCCTGGATTTAGATAGCAAAGTGCGGATGACTTCCACATCTGTATTCTCTAGCCTTGACTTCTCCCAACTGAGCTCCAAACTTGGACATCCAACCGCATACCTGTTATCAGCACCTGAACGGCTTGCAGGCATCTCCAGCGTAGCATGTCCAGACAGAGTTCTCGATTATGCTTTTTCCACCAAAACCCGTTCCTCTTTGACCTTTGCCATCTAAGTAAATGACACATTCATCTACCGATTTGGTCAAGCCCAAAACCAAGGGACCACTTTTGATTCTTCTCTCTCTCTCATACACACATGCAGCATGTCCCATCTACTGGCAAGTCATGCTAAACTACTTGTTAGTGACAAATAGATGTCCCTATTGTATTGTACTGCCAGCACCCTAATTCAGATCACCGTCAGAGTTCATCAACGGTGGCCTCCTAAGCGACCCGACCCTCTTCCTCAAAGTTCAATCCTTGCTCAGAAGCCAAAGTGATCTTTTATAAAAACATTTTTTAAGTAGTCAAAATTGGACAAATATTTGTTAAACAATGAATGCCTCCCTCTGCAAAAAATGGATGGGCAAAACTTCCCTGGAGTAATAATCATGAGTGAATGTAGCTTCACTCAAGCAAAATCTTTCAAATGCATAATACCCACTGAGCACCCAGTATTCCCCTAAACACTGCCATGGTCTCGAGCAAAACCCCATCTTTTCTTAGGGGCCACTCTGACTGTACATCTGCTTGCTCAATAGGAAAAAAAAAAAAGCAAACCCTCTTTCTATTCCTCTCCTCTCTCTTCTGGAACATTATTTCTAAATTGCTATATGACTGTTGACAAAAATCTGGACATTTAGAAACACGTGGATAGTTAAAAATATTGCTTACCTTTCTTTTGCAGACCGAATGATGCACATAACTACAAAATCTCTTAGCTTAAAAGAGAGCAGAGGCAATTCAGGATTTGGGTGACTGGCTCATTCCCATTAATCCCCCCTCCAAACTGGAGCATATAGGTCAGTGGTTATGTCCACAGTTGCATTAAACCCATTAAGCTGGGGATGAGGATGGGAGAGAGAGTATGTGCTTGCTTGTTTATGATGAGTGCTCAGATAGGGGCCCTAAAGTGCCCCGGAGACTCTGGATTCTGAATAGTATAATGATGGGCACTTCCCAAAGTGCTAGCACATTCATTATGTCATTATTCAGCCCAATAATGTTGACATCTCTATTCTCCAGGAGAGGAAACTGAGTCTCAAAGGGTAAAATAGAGTGGTAAACAGCACAGAGCTATGTTGTTTTAGGACAAATCCTGAGTACATTTTAAAATGAGGAGATTGTGAAAACACCTGGCACCTGTCCCCTGAACGAGGTTATGGGGAAGGCATTTCAGTAAGAGTACCTGTTACTTATTAGAGACCAAGGGAAGCGCTTTCCTCTCAAAGGCCCCGTGGCTGGCACTCTTGCACACAGCCACTGTGAGCACCAGAAGGGTCCTGGGTCAATCCGTCTCCAGGCTGTCTGTTTCCTGGTACGAAATTTTCTAGGGGATCTGCAGATTGTCTTTTTGCCTCCGCACCTCACTGGGCTCTTTCTGTGGGTCTGTCCTTGCTGCAGGGACAACCTCACATTCACACTCCCCGACCCACTCCAGGGAATGACTGCTGATTAGATCGTGGGCTCTTCCCACCCACAATCCAATCTGAGGCCAGAGGCACTGTCAGACGGCCTCTCCGTCATCTTGGGCTCTCTCTGCCGTGTGTTACTGTACAGAGGAAAATGACAGTTTTCATCATTTCCTGCTAAATGATTCAGTGCTGATCCAGCCAGTTTCAACTCCACAGCAATGCAATGAAGAAAAAGGGGGAAAGAAAAGGAAGAAGAATAATAGCAGAGCAAATTCTAGTGTGGGGCTTTTCTTTCCCTTCATCCAGGAAAAGTCCTTGTATCCTCTCCAAGGGCATCCAGCTGCCTTGGAAAGGAGCCTCCTAGGGTCTGTCCCTTTACCTACCCTACTTATTTCCATTTCTGGGACTCTTCTTGGAAAGAACCCTCTGTTTCTAATCCCAGAGTAAGAATTGATAGACCAGAAATGTAGTGATTCTACCATGGAATGGAGCCATGACCTTGGATAAATCATTGTGTGTCTCCAAATCTCAGCTCCTCTTTATAGAACAAAGATAATCAAACCCTCTTCAAGTGTTTGTGAAATGCTTTGCAAGCTACAAAGTAATGGGAGAAAGTAAAAGGCATGGGGGTTCCTCTCTTAAAATCCCTGATATACTTTTTTTGTTGAATCTGGCTATGGAAGAACATGAGGGTAGGGTGACCGAAATGAGGGGTTTTCATGACAGAAAAACACCCAGGAGAGAGTTATGTTTTGCAGATGAATTCAAGAAGGAAAGCTTGTCTTGGCATCCTGCTGGCTAAGAGAAGAGAGTAAGGCTCATTCTCTCTGGCCCTCTAGAGCTTAGCCCCCTCGGGAGTCTCCCCCAGCTGCTTATTCTCCTCCAGACACCCCCAGATTCCACTACTGCAGTCAGTCAAATTCTGCCTTCGGAAGATAATCCCAATTCCTTTCATCCCTTCCAGATCACTCTCATCTATGCCAAAACGTGTGCATCCCTTCTCCAGTTTCCCCTCCCTACACTTTTAATTTAATATACCTAATTAAGCAGTGCACATAAATTCTCAAGATTCTTCTTGCATACCACAGTTTACTTTGTCCAGACATCGAGCTGAAGTGTTACTCCATGGGCGAGAGATCTCATTTTTTCTCAGCATGTCAGACACACTCTTCTCTTTGCATGGGGCTATTTCTCTCTCTTCACCTCGCCAGCCTCTCCTCCTTCCTATCCCTAACCAACTCCTGTTCACATTTTAGGTCAGTCTTAAAACATCACCTCCTCTAGGCAGCCTGCTCTCACCCTGTCAGGTGACATAGCTGTGACACACTCCATGGCCTCTGCACTTCCTCACAAAAACCAGCACATGTACATGTTGTTCACTCTCTGTCTGCCCCACTAACCAAGAAGATCCGTGACAGTGGGGGTCTATGCTTGGGTGTCGACCTCCTTGTCCCAAAAGCCTAGCACTTGGACCAACACACGATAAGCACTTAATAAAGAAAGGCTGGCTGTATAAATGATGGAGGCGAGGAAGATATGTTGTGCCAGCTTGGGATTGGCAAGACCTTAGATATCATCCCTACTGTGTCCCCACCCAAGCCTGACATCCCTGTGCTACAGCCCTGGAAAAGAGAAAGGCAACTGGCTTCCACACGAATAGGAGTAGATATGGAGATATCACTTTTTTATAAGACCATTCATTCTCTCCCTGAGCAGTTCTAAATATTAGCAAGTTCTTTCTCATCTCGACCAGCTCCATGCACTGACTGCTCCCTTCCCACTGCAGGTGAGGTTAGAGATGTGCCTTAATAAGCCTTGAGTTGAGTCTAGCACTCGCGGGATTGGTCCCACTGGGGTCTCTTGATTCCTTTTTTAAATCATTCGCTTCATCCTGTGGTCTCCTCTTTCCATCCCACTGCCTCATGTCTGATTTCCATCTTTTTGTCCAGTCCTTTCAGATGGAGGCTTCCTTCAAATTCTCTTTTACTTCAAGGTTCACCCTCTTGGCACCCCATCTTTCACATCTCCATTGACCCCATCCTCCCCATTCCACACTCAGACACGAGTACCTGAATCTCTAATGGAATACAGCACCCTTGATGCTCTCTTCTCTGGAAGGTGATTTAAGACACTACTTAGATGGAGTGACAGTATTTTCTCTTGTGAAAAGTAGGCACTGGTCCAGGTGTACCTTCTGGGGTCACATGCCTCCTGCATGTGGGGCAAACCCCTTTAGTCACCTTCTTCCCTCTACCCTCCTCCAATGAGACTATCTCTTCTTCGGGTCCTGCTGTTATTTCTCACATGGCATGGTTTCCAAACCTTCCACAGCTTCAACCATCCTTCACAGGATGATTATTAATTAGGACCTTCCCCCAAGCACAAACCTCTGGTCCTGACTCCAGCCACATCCACCTGAGCCCCAAGAGAAACAGATAGGACTGTGGACTCCACTGGGCAGGTCTCAGGTTTTCATTTATATGTGTGGAACACTAAGAAGGGTCCCCATCACTATCAGATAATTATTCTTTCTCACAGTAGAATATGTTATGTTCAGCAAGGCAGAAGTTGCCCTGGGGAAGGACTAGGATATATACAATCTGCTCTATATTTAAAAAATGAAAAAGAAAATGGGAAAAAAATTCCACAATTTCTTCCTTTCTGCACTGTTAAGATAAACATCCTTTCCCCCAGTTACACAGCTCAAGCTGATGGTGAATACTTTTCTCCCTACAGAAATCACTTCTGAAAAGCAGACATTTAACATTTCCAATCTGTCTCTGAAGCCGAGATTAAATTACATTCTGTTTTGAAGGAATCGAAAACACACTTGTTAATATAATAAATGCCTTCCGTTAGTTCTAGAATTTGTCTTTGTTAGGCACATAATTCAAGAATTATCTATTATGGTAAAAAAAATTGAGCCATCTGGGTCTGTGCTAATATCTGTAAGCAATAAGTCTTCGATCTCCTTCATACTTCATTACTGGCAATACACAGAAAGCGATCATTCCAAAATCAGAGCTTGTTTTCTGTTGTGAGACTATTGTTCATCAGGATTTATGAAGCAACAAAAAGGCATTTTCTTGATTTTCATAAGTTAAGCTAACAGTCCGGTGATGACAACCCCATTAAAACTCAGCAAGTTAGATGTTTAGGCGATGGAGTTTTATACTGTATCTATCATTTTTACAAAGTGGCTTTCTTTCCTCCTTCAACTTTCTGTAGAATCTTTTATCAATAGAAAGGACAGGAAAAATGCTTATTTACCATATATTTGTTAAGCCATATACATTTGCAATGTATCTTACCTGACAATGTGGAAAGGATATAAAGCATTATTAAACTGACCAGTTTTGGTGATGTAGGAGGAAGGGATGGTAGGCGAATAGTATTCTCTTCATAATGGACTCTGCGGCACTGGCTTTTTCATGCATTTCTCCCAGTGGATGTAGAAGAGGAAAGGGGCAGCTCACTGGTAGCTGGGGCCAGCAGCACATTTCCCTATAGAAGTAGTGGTCCTGCTGTCTCTGGGTTATGAGGGACATGTTCTATACCTGCACAGCTGTGCACCTGAGAGTCTTCTTGTGACTTAGGTTCCTGCAAACACGTAGCACCAGCTGAGACTTTGACAATGAATGGGGGAGAAGAATCTCAGACAGGAAAGAAAAAGACACCTCTTGGCTTTCAAGTCTTGTCTTTTGGGGGTTCTTGTTTGCAATAAGGGAATCTTGGTAGGTATTGAGATCATAGTTTATTCTCTCTTTCCTTCCTCGGGGTTGCCCGTTGGATTTGCCAGCAAAAAAGATATTCAGGGTGGGGTGCCTGGGTGGCTCAGTGGGTTAAAGCCTCTGCCTTCAGCTCAGGTCATGATCCCAGGGTCCTAGGATCGAGCCCTGCATCGGGCTCTCTGCTCAGCGGGAAGCCTGCTTCTCTCCTCTCTCTCTCTGCCTGCCTCTCTGCCTACTTGTGATCTCTGTCTGTCAAATAAATGAATAAAATCTTTAAAAAAAAGATATTCAGGGTAGAAAACATTTCTTTCTTTCTCTTTCTTTCTCTTTCTTTCTTTCTTTCTTTCTTTCTTTCTTTCTTTCTTTCTTTCTTTCTTCCTTAGGAAGGGAGCTCTTGTTATCCAAGAGCCAAAGAGCTCTCAGGTCAGTTCCATCTGAAATCATCTCACCCCTTGCTGGTGGCCATGGCCTTAGGAGCAGAAACCAGAGACCCACATGTGTATGACGCTAGAAAGAAAGAGTCGAAGAAATTTCATTCTAAGATGAGGTAAGCTTCCGAAGCTGTGAGTGAACTGTAAACTTGCATGGAGCCTGAGTTCCGGAGAACCCAACCAAGTCTTGTCTCTAGACATCATCCATTGTCTTGCCATTCTAGAGACATGGTGGGAAAGAAAAAATGGGGACTGACATTTTTTGTACCCACTGTATTCTGCACATGGTACAAAGCATGTTTATATATGTAATCTGTGGTTTTCAAAGATGCCCAATCTGCTATTTTCCCAGACATAGCCTTTCATGAACCCAGTGCTACAAATTCCAGCAGTGATGGTGAGACATAAAAAAATGTCTGCCCAGTTGTGCTCAATGATCTTCCCCCTAGGAGGTGACTGATGTGAAGCTGGCAAAAGCACAATCGCTTTGATAGATGACTGGTTCCTTGAGGCTCTGTTTCTAAGAAACTCAATGTCTTCCTGCGGGATTGCCCAAGATTCCAGAAAGCCTGGGCTTTGTTTCTTTCCGCCATCATTGTGGCTGAGGTCAGATGCCATCTACCGTGTGACTAACTCCCTTTCCTGAAATGAAAACCAGCAGAGACAGCTACCAAACACAGTTGTCATGGGCCAATTGGTGGCTGAATTCCCCTATCCACCCATTTGTGCCTCTTGCTTGCTCAGTCTTGTGGGTTAGTACCATAAACTTAATTCCCAATAGTTCTATTACTACTCTTTATCTAGCTTCCCTTGGAGCCACCCAGTAGAACACTGTAACACAGACTCTATTTTTTTTATGAAACTGCCCTGTAATCAAATAATTTTTAAAATGATAGATTAGATCTTAAAGTATATGAGCAGCTTATGTTATCGCTTGCCTGGGAAACTTCACCCCTCCTATATGGTTCTGACTCTGTTTCTGATTAAAGAAAAAAAAAACTGCTGTTGTGTGCATTTGGCTTCTGATTTTCCATAACTCTTATTTGTAAGCACTTTTGTGCTGGTACCTCCTTATAATTTACTAAGTGCTTTGCTCTTAAAGAGCACTTAGCAGAAAGAGGTGCAGGGAAATTACATCTGGCAATTATGCCAGTAAATTTAACTCCAGGACCCAGGCAGTATAGGTCATCGCTGGCCTCAGGTTTCCTGTCCCTGTCACCCACAACAGGTTGCCTGTGGGCTGCTCCTGACCATGTTGAAGGAGGCTTGGTGTGATTGTCTGCTGTTAAGCTGTCATTTAGGGCTCCGATGGCCCCCAGAATGCATTAGTGAGACTCATTCAAGAGCCAGAACAAAAATAGCACAGCCAAGGCAAAACTCAGGAAGCCTACATTCCAAGAAGTCATGTGGTCTTAGTTTCTTGTGGTGCCAGCTAACTCAGCCCTCAAAAAAAGAATGTGGCCAAACATTTTTTTCTCTGCCCTAAAGAATGCAATGATAAACTTGCCTGTGACTTGTGCCTCTCTCTTGTCTAACCACTTCCCATGATTTCTACATGTAACAACCATATAACATCACCCCAAATGAAGGCACTTTTGAGAGGGAAAGTGGGACGCTACTAATAGCCACACAAAGAAAAGGGGTGTTCAAGGTGATTCCAGGGCAGACGAGGGATGAGTGGACACTGTCTCCTGCGCCTCCCACTTCTAGAGTTAACAAGAAATAGGAATATGAAATAAGATCAGAGAAAAAGTGGTTTGAGTCATTAGCTCTGAGTCCAATTCTCTCTGCTGCCTTTTCCAAACAGTTGCTGGTTTCAGCCTTGCTGCCAAGGGGAGAAAACACGGTTGATACCATGTGGACTTCGATGAACCATCAAAGCCTGTGGCCTCTGAAGCCAGACTGTCTGGGTTTAAGTCCTAGCTCCCCACATACTAACTCAGTGACCCTGGGCAAGTTACTTCACTTTGCTTGTGCTTCTGTTACTCAATGAGTGAGGAAGAGAAAAGCCAGGAGGGTTACACCAAGGGAAATACATCTACCTGGAAACAAGAGGCACGAGGAAAGGAGCTGGCATCCTAGCAAGGATTACCATTGATGAAATACCCACTAGCATCCGACCCTTCATAATTTCTACCTGAACGATGGCTCCACCAGGGGTATTCTTTGTCCCCCTCCTCATCATCACCATTGTCATTATGTCTGTGTCACAGGTGTGAACATGGAAGCTCTGAGACAGTACGTTTCTTGCCGAAAACCATACAGTTAGCAAGAATTAGAATCTCCAGCAACAGACCTCTGACTCGAAAGTCCACATTGCTTCTAGAATGCAACGTCTCTCAACTGGAGTATGTGTGAATATGACAGGAGTATTTTGCTTCCAGTTAAACTTACCTCCCCTCACCACCAGCACATGCTCCCTAAGAGACATTTAGCCCTAATTCAGATGTTCTTCATGCCAGAGTATTTCTTCCTCCTCAGGACTTCCGTGACTTTGTTGTGTGAACCAGGATAAGTTATTTAATCTCTCCTTGTTTCAGCTTCCTCGTCTACAAAGTGGGGTTAATATTCACACCTACCTCATGGGAGTTTGATGAGCATTCGATAAACAAATACACGCCAAGCCCTTCAAAGGGTTCCCAGCACATGGTGAGTGCTCAATGACTACTAGCCAATCCAGTCATGGCCCCAGCTAGTTGAGGGACATCAGAGCACTTGACAGGCAGGAACCCCTTCATTGGGTTGGGAAGAATGGGAAGAACTTCAGATTCCTCTGTCAAACAAGAGCGAGGTGAGCAGGACAGATGAAGGATTCTCCATTCCTGCCTCCATAGAGAACCTTCTCATGGACATGGCTCCCAGGCAGACTTCTCTTCTCCCCTTCACTCACATGGTGGCAAGTATTCTGTCCGCATTCCACATCACTGACATCCAGGTCTGCAATCTCTTCCCTTGCCTACTGACACCCTTCTACTTCCATATTGCCCACAAATTAGCAGAATTAGCTGGCGCGAGTACCCCCATGACCCTGCCACTCTCTGTCGACCTGGAAAGCATGAGTCAGAGCAGAGCAGCCAAGCCTGCAAGACATACACATCTGAAAAAAGCTTCCTCATCTGTGAAATGAGGAGGTTGGATTCACCAGGTGATTGCCAAGGCCCTCTGAGCTCCCACATTCTCTGGGTCTGTGATTCTGATGCACCCCTGGGGTCCCAGGGTTGAGCCAGCTGTGTTTCTCATGCATAATGGACTAGAGAGAAACAATGGTGGGAATTAAATCTCGGGTCCCCAGCACTGCAGTTTGTCCTTGCTGCTTGGTGAGGAGCCAAAGGTCAAAGGTCAGGCTTTGCCAGAGTCTTAAATATCAGTCTCATCCATAAAGCTCATTCAGGCTGCCTGGAGAGCCAAAGTTTCTTATTCAAGAAGAGAGCAACGTGGGAAGAAGACAGAGGACAATGGAATAGTTTAATGCGGGAAAACAGCTTTGGGAGTCAAATCGCCTTGTTTGGCTTTCCTTTGCAACTTGTACAGTTTGATCTCCTTGTCTTTGGGTTGCAAACTGTAAAAATATTTAACTTGCGAAACAGCATGGTGAATATGGTTTTCCATCCACCAGCTCTTAGGAGGCATTAAATGCATTGGGACGCTATGAAAACCAGAGACCCTGGGCTGAAATCATCAAGGACAAATTGGTCCTGGAAACAGGAATGAAGGTCACGGGCTTTGTCTGGTCCAGCCTATGAAGTGCAAATCTGAGAATGAGTGGGGTGGAGTGGGTGTGTGGGTGGGCAAATTCAATCCCACCTACTGTTGGGATTCCACTTACCCTCCAGCAAGAAGTATCTCTACCATATTACAAAGGCATATTCAACAGTCTGATGAGCCCTTTGCCATGGGTTCTCCTGCCAGCTGGTTAAGGAATCACTTGATTCTATTTCAAATGCCTCTCCGATTCACATCCCATAACTTGGCTCTGCAAACCCACCAGCAAGGTTCACTCGTGATTTCAGGAGGTCAGGGCTCCAGACACACAGGATCACAACACCGAGAGGCAGAACAAGAGGCTGCTAAGTACTGAGACCCACAGCCGAACCATCTGGGTTCAAACCCCAGTCCTGTCACACCTTGACAAGACACTTAATTTTTTGACCCAGGCTCTCCACATGTAAAATGGGGAAGCAAATATAATTTACCTCAGAAAGTTGTGGAAGGATTGATTTGTGTGTGTGTGTGTGTGTGTGTGTGTGTGTGGTGTGTACAATCACCTGGATTTTCTACTTCATCATCACCAACTGTGGGCTAGGTATATTGTGCTAGAGACTGGTAGGGAGACCCTTATAGCCATTTAAAATCCTCCTTCACCCCCTAAGAGATTTATTCTTTTAACATCTAAAGTTGAATTCCAGTCTTCGTTGCTGCCAAAGGGAAAAGTTTCCTACCTCACTATCTTGGTGCCATCAAAGCTTGTTTTGGTTTGAGAGGAAGAGGGAAAGAAACAGGAAGTTACCAAGAGCTGTGAAGCAAGGCGCGAGGAGACTGGGTGAGAAGTAGAGCAGGAGCCAAAGCAGAGTCTCCTAGACACCTGAGAAGTTTGGTTGACTTCACGGATTGGCTTTTCTGGTTCCACTGACTGTGCTCCCCTTCCCTCTGTCACCAGAAACTCCCGTATCTCTTCCTGCCTTACTCTCCTCGAACTGTGCCAGCTCCCCGCTGCTGGGTCCCCCCCAGAAGCCCCTCAGAGCTGAGGAAAATAAGCCGGAGGAATGAGATGGGGTTTCATGTGACTTTGTGGTCCCCATCCATAGCACCAAGCCCTGCTGAATGTCACTAGATATTCAGAAATAAGCCTGGGAACACGCTTTAAAATAGTGCTCAGACTGACACTTGAGCTGCATTCTCATAGCTGTGCTCAGTGCAGAGTCCCTGGGTAGGTGGAAACTGGCAGCCAGAAATTTCCAAGGAGGGGGCTCCCACCTCTAGGGAAAAGAAGAGGCTCTCTCCTCCCCTCATGTCAAGATTTGATTTCTTCTTCTCTGTAGCTCCGAGGCATTAAGGATTCTGTGAGTGGCCCATTATATTGATGCCATTATATATATATATATATACACATATATATGTGTATATATATATATATATAGTGCTTTCTCTGGAAAATTTCAGAGACCAAGGCGGCCAGCCACAGAACCCCATATTTCACCCCCTGTGTCAGAGTCCTCCTCTCTTCTTCCAGTTCGGGTCTCTTCTCTTCACCTGCAGAAAAATCCCCTGGCTGTATAAGGGACTTGAATCTTTACAGGGGGAGGGTATTACAAAAGTAAAATGCATCTGTTGGAAAAAAAAATGAAACAAGAATTTGTGACGCAAAGGAGGCCTGTGTGGCTCAGTCAGTTAAGCATCTGCCTTTGGCTCAGGTCCTGATCCCAGGGTCCAGCAGAGAGTTTGCTTCTCCCTTTCCCTCTGCCCCTCCTGCACCATGCATGCTCTCTCTCCCCTCCCCACTCTCAAATAAATAAATAAATAAATAAACAAATAAATAAAATCTTAAAAAAAAAGAATTTGTGAAGTAAAAACCATATCATTCCCATAATGGCTTCACCCAACAAGTCCCCTCCACAGGGGTAATCTTGTTAAACAGCCTGTGGATATCTTTCCAGAAGCTTTTCTATGTACATATAAACATATGAAAATAAATACAGCATTATTTAAAAAATAAATTTATATAACATTTATTGGTCTGCAACTTGATATGTTGCTTTGGGATAGATCATCGTTTCCCAGGGCCACTGTAACAAAATACCAAAAACTGAGAAGCTTAAACAACTGAAATGTATTCTCTAACGGTGCTAGAGACTAGGAGTCCAAAATCAAGGTATTGGCAGGGCCAGGTTCTCTCTGATGCCCCTTTTGGTTTCTGCTGTCTGCCAACAATCCTTGTCATTCCTTGGCTTATAGACACATATTACTCTGGTTGAATGGCTGTCTTTTCCCTGCGCGTCTTTACATCACCTTCCCTCTGTCCCTATCTCAGTATCTAAATTTCCCCTTTTTATAAGGACACCAGTCCTTCCGGATGGGGCCCACACTTGATGACCCCATTTTAACTTGATTATCTCTGCAAAGATTCTTTCCAAATAAGGGAACTACTAGGAGCTAGATTTTTTTTTTAAGATTTTATTTTTTTATTTATTTGTCAGAGAGAGAGAGAGAGAGAGAGAACGAGCACAGGCAGACAGAGAGGCAGGCAGAGGCAGAGGGAGAAGCAGGCGCCCTGCCGAGCAAGGAGCCCGATGTGGGACTCGATCCCGAGACGCTGGGATCATGACCTGAGCCGAAGGCAGCCGCCTAACCAACTGAGCCACCCAGGCGTCCCTAGGAGCTAGATTTTAACATATCTTTTGGGGAGAACACAATTCAACCCATAACAATAAACATACATCTAGATCTACTTCATTTTCTTAATGGCTACCTGTTATCCCAGAGGTTTTTTTGTATTATAATTTACCATTCCCCAAATGATGGATATAAGGTCATCTTCAGTCTTCTGACATAACAAACAGTACTGTAATAAAAATACTTATAGCCCACATATTCTTGCACACTTACTTTTGTAATTTTTTATTTTAATTTTTTTAGGCTGGCTTTCTTGAAGTAATCTCTGGGTCAAAGGATATATACATCTTAAATTTTGATGGACACTGTAAAATTATTCTTGCTAAGATATATCAATTTTATACCCACCAACAGTATATGGCAGTGTCCTTGTCCCTCACACCTTGATTAACATCGGATATCATCAATCCTTTATATTTCTGCCACTCTGATGGGTAAGGAGAAAATTTGTCTTGTTTAATAGGTAGTTCTCTGATCTGTAGTGAAAGTGAACCTAGTGTGTTCATAATCCATTTGGTTTTTTAATTCAGTGTATTTTTTTACACTTTGTCCATTATTCCATGGAGTTATATATTCAACGAACAAATATTTATAGAACACACATAGGTGACAGAGCGCTGGGTTCTTTCTGTTTTTGTTTATTTGTTTGTTTTCTTACTGGTTTATAAATGTTTGGAAGGCATTTTTACATTAGGAACACTATTCAGTTGTCTATAATGTACTTAAATTCTTGGGGTTTTATTTTTATTTTGTTTATGGTATCTTTTGCTTTATACAAACTATAAAAATTTAATTGACTTACTCCTCTCTATATCTTTTCTTACATATTGGAAATCTCTGTTTAGAGGGCTTTTCTTAGGCCAAGATTATGAAAAGCGTTCTGATATTTTTTTCTATTACATTGTATTTTGGGTGGGGTGTTTTGCATTTAAATTTTTAATCCACAAAGAATTTTTATGTGCTTGGTGTAAATTTATCTTTTTTTTTCCAAAATGGTCTGCTGATATTTAAATACCTGTTACCAATGATTCTGTCCTTTCTCTTACTAGTTAGCAATAAGGATATTAGCTAATATTTTATTGTATATTTCTGTTTTAGCTCTGGTTCCCTGAATGAAGAACTTGAGACAAAAGCTGTGTGCTCTTAGAAACGTGATCCCATGAAACATCAATTCCTAATGGGGAATGACTGAGACCTGGCAGGAAAAAAATTCAGTACAATATATGGGCTTTTGAGTCAACCATCCCTATGGGTAATCATTGCCTAATTCCTTTAGACCTTCTCGGAAAGTTTACTATAGTATGTTCTGGAACTCTTACTAAATACACTGGAAGTGTAGGGGAGCATTTATCCCCTGATTCCTGTTCCTCATGGGTCAAGGGTGGCCCCATGGACATTGACTCCCCTACAATTCTAGGCTAGGCATGTATGAATGCTGAACCCAATTTTAACTGCATTGTTCCATTTTTCATTGCAATGTCCCACAACAGAAAATGAGTTAAGTGGTGGTGGCTAGAGAAAAAAAGTGCTGTCTGACTGCCTCTGCATGAAGCTGGTCAAAGTTTGCAATTCATGCAACTGGTTGTTGCAGAAAGCTCTTGAACAGTGCTGTCCAGTAACAATTCCTGCAAGGATAGAAAAGGTCTCTGCACTGCCCAATATGGTAGCCACAAGATTCATATGACTGTTGACTCTTAAAATGTGGCTAGTGAGAAACTCAATGGCCAATTTTGGGTTTAATTAATTTAGATTTAATTATTTGATTTAATTAAGTAGTCATTAATTAATTTAATAATTAATTTATAAATAAATCTTAATTTATTTATAATTATATTATAATATATTGATTATTATATATTATATATTAATTATAATATAATCATATATTAATTATATATAATTAATATTATATAATAATTATAATATATAATAGTTATATATGGTTATATATTAATTATAATATAATTAATCTATAAATAAATATTTATAAATAATTGATTTAATGATTAATTAATTAAGTTTTAAATACATGTAGCCATATGCATCTAGGGTCTACCTCTGGACAGCATGAACTTGGATTAAGAGGTAGATGAAGAGAATTTTGAAATGACATTTAAGTGGTGCCAATATACCTTCTATGATCTACCAAGTACCAAAAACTTAGCATTTTCTATGATGTACTAAGATTCTTCCGTGTATTATCTTATTTAGCCCTTGCAACAACACCATTGTCATAGATATTATTTGTGTTATATAAATGAAGTGACTAAAGTTTAGAAAATTTATATAACCTTCTTGTGTTTGCATAGCTAATAATTGGTGGGGTCAGCATGCATATCTAAGCAGTATAATTCCAGAGGATGTATTTTTTAATTTTTTTTTTAAATTTTTTATTGTGTTGTGTTAGTCACCACACAGCACATCATTAGTTTTTGATGTAGTGTTCCATGATTCACTGTTTGTGTATAATACCCAGTGTCCCATCCAATACACACCCTCCTTAATACCCATCACTGGGCCAACCCATCTCCCAACCCCTTCCCCTTTGAAACCCTCAGTTTGTTTCTTGGAGTCCATAGTCTCTCATGGTTCATCTGCCCTCCAATTTCCCCCCTTCATTTTTCCTTCCCTTCTACTGATGTCCTCCATGTTATCCTTATGCTCCACAAGTAAGTGAACCATATGATGATTGACTCTCTCTGCTTGATTTATTTCACTCAGCACAATCTCCTCCAGTCCCATCCGTGTTGATGCAAAAGTTGGGTATTCATCCTTTCTGATGGAAGCATAATACTCCATTGTGTATATGGACCATATCTTCTTTATCCATTCATCTGTTAAAGGGTATCTTGGCTCTTTCCACAATTTGGCTCTTGTGGACATTGCTGCTATGAACATTGGGGTGCATACGACCCAGAGGGTGTACTCCTAATGATTATATTATGAGGTCCCCTTTTCACTCAACTCCCATATACCTATGGATCTGTATCTGGATTTTGTATTTTTCTGTTCATGCACCAGTACCATATTTTTGAATTTCAGCAGCTCTAGGATAGGGTGAGATTCCTGATTGTTTTTTATCATGCAATGTCTTAAAATGTTTGACCAAAACTATTTTCCCCATGCAAGCCAGAGTAATTAGAAAGGCAGACACCAATTAAAATGCTTCAGGCTTCAAATAATAAGAAAATCAACTTTAAAAAGGTGTTGTTACTCAATATAATAGGAAGTCCATAGGCAGGCATTTCCAAGATTAGTTCATACAGCTACTCAGAGACTTAAGGTTCCAGATTCATTTCTTTTTTCCTATTTTCCAGCATATTGGTGTTTGCCCTATGGTTTGTCTGTCCATGGTCTGATAGGACTACAGCAATTCCAACATCACCTCCTCACACAACCATTCCAAAAAATGTGGATTTGGATAGGGAACTTATAGTGTCTGCTGCAATCACAAAGGAGACCATGATTCAATTCAGAGACAATGTAAATTTAATAGTCAATAATGCTGAAAATACTCCAAGTCTGCTTTCTATTTAGATATGATGTCTAAGTTGAAACCAAAATAAGGGGTAAGGGGGAGAGTACAGGGTTTGGTTCCGGGAATCAAAATTGTTTTCATTCAGTTCATTTTTCTACGTGTAGAAGGAAAACATCTCTAGGTAAAAAACAAACAAACAAAAAAAAAATACACTGTAACTTCTCTTTTGGAAGAATTCTATCTTGCCACAATATCTTATTCATGTGAAGGGAAGCTGACTTTCTGCTCACTTCTGACTCTCAAGCAGCAGCTGTCAGTGGAGATTTAAACAGTAGAATCTTAAAATTTTAGATCTGGGGAAATCTGGAAAATTATGTGGTCCTGATTTTCCCATGGCAGAAGAAACTCAAACCCACACAGAGTGAGTAAGGAGTAGAACCTCAGTTCCTAATGACGACCATGCCCTCTCTCCTCTGAAGGTCCCCAAATGAGCTCTGATTACCTTTTCTGTGAAAGCCCTTGAACAATTTTTGACCCACTTCTAAAACAGGCTCTGCTAACAGAATGGTCAGAACCCTAGTACTGCTATTGTTCAGAAGATCAGGATATTTTCTAAACAATTTAGATTATGTTTAACTCTTACAGACATTCTAGGAGACTATTGAGGCATTTGATGGACACTGTAAACCTGAAGCTTAAAACCTGTAAAGATAGATGTAAAGTGTGCCATGTATTTTCTAACGACAAGGCTGACATGTACTGATGTCAGAAAACTCAGCAACCTCTTGAAAAAAGAAAAAAAACAAAGAAACAAAAATCACCCTATAAAGTCATGGCTTCTTGTGTTTCCATACCTTTGCAGTGCATTCACACATACATTAGAAAAGGAAAAATTCTCATATATTTACTTTTTTGCAGCCTCCTTTTTTAAAAATTTAAAGATAAGTCAGGATCATTTTCCAATATCAATAAATGGTATACAGTTTGATATTCTTTTTAAATGCAAAGTATCATAGATATAAATGAACCACACACAACCTAATCAATCCTCCATGATTCAACGTGTAGTTTATTAATAATATTTTAAAATTTTAGACATATATCTTCATGCATTTCCAAGGACAGAAATATCCCATCAAAAGATATACACCTCGTTAAGGACATTAATGCATTTTGCCAAACTGCCCTCTGGAAAGCTCTTACCAATTTTCATAGCTCCCAGCCCTGTGTGAGCTTCTCTGGTCCACCTCCCTTCCGCACACTGTCAGTGATCATCCATTGAAATCTCAGCCAAGGGCAGCTCTGTAAGAGCCACGCTTACCTCTGTGACTGCATTTTATTCGTCCCCCTCTGCAGCTTCCATGAATTCTTGTCTTGGCCAAGG
>RCUC01136810.1:0-22536 GCA_003697995.1 Taxidea taxus jeffersonii
GCCTTGTTATTATGAACATGCTCTTCCCCAACTGAACTTCAACTTCATGTCTTCTTGTGCCCTGTTTTCTTTTTCTTTCTTTTTTTTTAAAAAGATTTTATTTATTTATTTGACAGACAGAGATCACAAGTAGGCAGAGAGAGAGAGTAGAGAGAGAGGAGGAAGCAGGCTCCCTGCCAAGCAGAGAGCCCAATTTGGGGCTCAATCCCAAGACCCTGGGATCATGACCTGAACTGAAGGCAGAGGCTTTAACCCACTGAGCCCCCCAGGTGCCCCTTGCACCCTGTTTTCTAAACTGGTGTTGACAATCTGACTTTCCTCGGTGCAAGACCAATACCAGCTCATCAGTTTTTGGGGTGTGATTTATAAAAACAAAACACAAAAACAAAACTGTATTTGATTAATAAAAAATATATACTTACCATCTATAATTATTTTTAATGATTCAAGATAAAGAATATAAAATACCCAACACAGTGTATGGCATACACTAAGGAGAATTCATCTCAGTTATTATTATCAACTGTCTCAGGGACGTGAGGATGCCTGGAGATCATTATAGGTTCCCGCACAAAGCTGGTGATTGTGGGGATTGCTGAAGACCTGCCCCAGAGGCTGTCTGCAAGGGAGGGGAGCTGCCAATGAGCCCTTGTTGTCCTGACCCCCAGGATGCAGGAACAAGGAGATTATCTAGTTGCAGATCAGGCTTCAGCATTTCTAGGTTCATCATCTACTGAAAGCCCTATAGCACCCTTGGGGAGTGGGCAGGGAAGACATTATCCCTATTTCACAGATGTGGAAACAGAGGCCTTGGGAGGACAAGACAAGGGCTGGCTCATGGTCACATGCTTATAAGTGGTGAGGTCAGGCCTTGAATTCGGGTCTCCTGACACCACCTGTACATACAAATTAAAAAGGTGGAAGAGAATCAAAGGGGTCAAGAGGTTAGAGTCTCATCTGAGGTTCCTCGGATTTTCTTTTTCTTTCTTTCTCTTAGTTATACAAAATTTTTTTTAAGATTTTATTTATTTATTTGACAGACAGAGATCACAAGTGGGCAGAGAGGCAGGCCGAGAGAGAGGGGGAAGCAGGCTCCCTGCTGAGCAGAGAGCCTGATGCGGGGCTCGATCCCAGGACCCTGAGATCATGACCTGAGCTGAAGGCAGAGCCTTAACCCATTGAGCCACCCAGGCACCTCTAGTTACACAAATTTTTTTAGAAAGTTCAGGTTTTGTGAAAAGCAAAAAACCCAGCTACTTGCATAGGGCACAACAGTGATCCCACACCTGAAACCTCAAGACTCATTCCATTAACCACCAGTTCCTCCCACATTGGAGTGGATGTGTTCCTTGCTGTCTGCCTTGCTGGGATGAAGCAGCCCGCATTTGAATTCTGCCCTGCCAGGCCACGGGCAGCATCTTCTGCTTGGTTTACTCTTTTGCAGAACGGAGGTGATGTTGCCTGTGGGTGACGTGGTGGGGATTCTGCAGTGTAATGTCTGTGAAGCTGCCTGGGCCAGATTGGGAAGACCGCTCAGTCCTCTTTTTAGCCTGACCACAGTCAGCTCTGTTCTCTGTCAGGAGCAGCCACTGAAGCAAGGGGCAATTCCAGAAGCCAGTCAGGGTTTCCCTCCTTCTGAGAGACAGCTTGGAGCACTGGAGAAAGCAGGTGATCCTTCAGTCAGAATGCAGAAAATGCAGACAGAGAAGTGGGCTGTGGTGATTGTTAGCTCAAGATGGAGGAAGGAGGCCCCAAGAAACCATAGGAGGAATGGGAAGTCAGCGCAGGGGCTGGGGAGCGGGGTGCAGACCACAGAATAGATAAAGTGTACATGATTCTAGCTTTAATGTTTTATTTCTTTTAAAATGTAAAAAAAAAAAAAAGCATTGCCAAGTAGTAGAACTCAAAAGAGCCAGGGGATAAGGTACACCCTCTATATTTTCTTGTTTATTGTTATTAAAATGTTGATTAAAATTTTTCTTAAATAGGTCAATCTCTCAAATTAAGTTTTCAGGAAAGTATTAGAAGTAAAATGTCTGTTTTTGCTTCTAACTGTCTTATTTTTCCATTTCCATAGTTTCTGTTATTAATGTGAACTGCCATTTCTTGATCACCAACCTTGTGCCAGGCACTTTATAAATAAATTCCCTAAAATCCTTCCAGCATCTCTACAAAATAATTATTCTTATCCCCCCTTGCCGGATGGGGAAGCTGAGGTTTAAGGTTACACTCCGAGGATTCAATGGAGGAGGGCCTTGAAGCCAGCTCTGGTGACAGGGGCATCCACACTTTTCTATGATACAGTTTAGTGTCTTGATGGAGTCTTGAATGCGTAAGAGTAGAAGGAAGACGTAAGAATGGTAAACTGGGCGCGTTTCGGGCGTGGTCTGGGTCTGGGCTGCCTCAGGAATGGAATGTCTGATCTTTTCACTTTTCTGGAAAGACAATAGTTTCTCTGTTGTGTGGTGGTCATTTGGGTGCAGCCTCACTCTGTTTATTCAGAGAGGTTTGCTGTGACATCTGTGCAGCTGCTTGGCTTTTGTAGTCCATCAGGATTTGAAAAGTGGCTGCGGGCGTCACCCGAAAAGTGTGTGTCATTGTTTCATTTCAGTATCTCCTACCTATGAGCTTCCCTTCGTGATCTTGTCATGGTCTCCTCCTCAGGAGTTGCAAACCATAACTGGCTCCCTCCCCACGCATCTGGGCTCTCTGCCCTGAGGTAATTGGCTTCTTTTCCAAGGGTTTTACACTCAGGGTAAACTTCGATAAAACACCCAATAACCGTGTAGTTACTTTGTAGTTAATCTCACTGGCTCTTGGACACGTTGTTTCCGGAGAGATTTGGCAGCAAATGAGGAGAGATTGGGAAACCTTGTCACAACATTCTGGAGGCAGCCACGTTTCTCCAACCCCACGTTTGTGAGTCATGGTGCTTCCTTTCCCAGAGCGAGCCAGCTGAGGTGTGAGGCTCCCATGAGGGGGTGTGGAGGTGTTGCTGTTTCTGAGTGTTTCAGTCCTTCCAAGGTGAGGACACAGGGGTGACAGGTCTCAAATGTGCTGCTACCCCTTCCAGACCAGCCTGCCTGTTTTGGGCAGTCCGGATCCAAGGGATGCTCCTTAGGATTCCTGAGAAGGACATCAGAGGTCATCGATCTCCATCTCCCACCCAAAGCATGGTTTCTGTCTCTAAGTCCCAAAACAGGGGCTTATGCACTGCTGTGGTGCTGAAATAACCGTCGTCCCCACCAGACAGCCTGGCCCAGTCCCAACCAGCTCCGTAAGGCTCCTCGTAATATTTAGGGAAACTCTGGGCCTCTGTAATCTTCACACACTCTCTGAATTTCCATCCTTAGAGCAACACCAAGGAAGCGATGTTCACCTTCCCCACAGTGGCTCCTCAGGGATTGATCTGAAGCCAGCTCTCTGGTCCCCCAGCTCTCCTCCTCAGTCCTTCCTGCCTCTTTTCTTGCCTTTCTCTAGTGAAACCTCCCTTTGTCCTCATCCTTCCTCCTCTGCCAATCTCACACTCTGGGTTGTGGCATTGTTTCTACCAATGACCCCATTCAACACATGATGTTATGGAACGAGGCAGTGTGGGGAGATCCCAGCCGAGGATCCTCCCGGAAGCTCTGAAGGAGAGTTTGTTTCTGGTGTCCTGCTTCTCTTCTCTGCCTGGGAGGGTAGGTGTAACCCAAACCATCCCTTACCTGTCTACTAGTTCCCTCTGTTTTTGGAATAGATGGTGTCTGAGCAATATTTGTAATATCTACAATTTACTGAGAGCCTATTATGGCCCAGCTGCTCGACATGGCTTATCTTTAACCTTACATCATCTAAACGAGGTATGTTCTGTTATTCTTACCCTACAAATAAGAAACCCATGCAGAAGAACCTTGCCCAGGAATATATGGACAGTAAATGGCAGGGCTGGAATTCACACTCATTTTTGTCTGGCTCTGAGATTCTGTTCTTTCTGACACCGTGCTGCTACAGACCATGTTCATCTCCCCAGCCCAAATGTTTTAACCTCCACCACACCTTCCTACAAGTTCACTCCTCTACAAGTTCAAACTATACTGCAACAACTTTTTCTCCTGCAGATGCTGAATCAGAACATAGTCTCTCAACTATCTCAACTAGAGAAATAGTCTCTCAACTGAAGCCAAGTAAAGGTACGGCTTTGATTTTATAGGACAACTTACAGTTGTGCTCCCTGACATCTTGGTTGAACTCACCCTTTCGGGGAAGCAGACAAGACATGATATACACTGTGTGGATGGAAAAAAGCCCAGCTAAGTGCAGGGTAAAGTCTCATCCAGCTGCAGGGCAGGTCAGAACCTTCCAGAATTCCCAGCAGCAGATGCTTTCCTCAGCTCTTGTGTTGCCCTTCCACGGGCACGAGCATCCCAACCCTCTCCTGGGCTGTGGTTTGCCCTCTGCTCTTCCCAGCCTCTGAGGTTGTTTATCTCTAGATGTTTCCAGACCCATCAGCCCAAGGAGCCAACTATACAGAGGAGCTTGGACTCCTACCCTCAGTAGCTGTGAGTCACTAGACGGAAGTAGAGGCGAGAAGTAGTGGGAGAGAAGGAAAGTTCAGAAGTCTGGGGAGAATGGGAAGGAGGGAGAGAGAAGGCTTCATTGTTCTCCAATGTGGGGATGTCTGGGTCCAAGACAAAGGGCCAGGAAGCCCTCGTTGTTCCTCTGGCCTTTGTGGGAGGCAAGAGATGGGACTCATTTCTTTGGATTCATGTGGGAAGTCCTGGCTCTGTCAGTGAAACGTCAGCTATAACCTTTCAAACCATGGCTGCTGGGAAAATGAAGACTGCCTTTGGAAACTTCTCCAATAACACAGGAGGTTGTCGATTGGAAAGCAAGGGAGAGCCAGCAGAACTAATCAGCTCGCCACCGTGTGCCTCCTCTCCCCACTCACCCGACTGGGTTCTCTTACGCCCCTTCACCTTCCATTTGTCCAGCCGCCAGGCATCACTTGTTCATTTCTTTTTTTTTTTTATTTTATTTTTTTAATTTACTTGATAGACAGAGATCACAAGTAGGCAGAGAAGCAGGCAGAGAGAGAGGAGGAAGCAGGCTCCCCGCTGAGCAGAGAGCCTGATGCGGGGCTCCATCCCAGGACCCTGAGATCATGACCTGAGCCGAAGGCAGAGGCTTAACCCACTGAGCCCCCCAGGTGCCCCTCATTTCAAAAGCTTACAGAGGGCCTGCCTTGTGCCAGGCCTGGACCTGGCCACGGCAGGGCCAATAGCACAGGGCCAATAGTACCTGACCCCTGACCCTGAGCGGCTCACAGTCCATGCAACGACAACCGTCTCATCGGGGCTCGGTACATATTTGTTGAACAGATAATTACAAGGAAGGGTTATAAAGTACAGTTCCTGCCTTCCCCACTCACACGAGCTAGTCACCTCTTTACACAATACGTCAGCAGAAAAACCTCACTGGCTCTTCAGTGTGTCTGGTTTCATTTTTTTTCTTCTCATTTTTCTCAGTGATGCATATGAAGAGCTTTGGGGGTGAGGGTTGGGGGAAAACACAACCCAATAGGTAACATGTACAGAAAAGATGACTGAAATAAAGACCATTTGGGCAGGAAAAGACAGCCTAAGAAGATACCACTTGAGGGACAAAACTGACAGCCCAAATGGGAAACAGCAAAGCGCATTACAGCTGGAAACAACTTTTCAAGAAAGCTAGCCAAGGAGTTCTGTGGTGGTCGAGTCATGGAATCCATTGCTGAGGGGTGGGAGGAGGGTGACTAGGATTCTCTCGAATAAACGTGACTGTGCGAACACACGAACATTTACACAGAACTCATGAACCCTGACTGGGTTTCCAGGGGAGGCATCTGGGAGCCTCTGGAGTCTATTTATCTCAGAACCCTCCCACCCCCAAGTTAGAATCTCTGATGCAATTCAGTGCCTTCACGTCGTTCAGCGGAGACCGCAGTGACTTCTTCGGGGTCAGTCAGGTCGTGAAAACATCTGTTTGGTTTTAAGGAGCTCCGGGCATCTGGGTGGCTCAGTGGGTTAAGCCTCTGCCTTTGGCTCAGGCCATGATCCCAGGGTCCTGGGATCAAGCCCTGCATCAGGCTCTCTGCTCAGGAGGGAGACTGCTTCCCCCTCTCTCTCGGCCTGCCTCTCTGCCTACTTGGTTTCAAGGAGCTCAGAAGCTAGTTACTTGGGTTCAAATCCTGATCTTACCATTTATCAGCTACTGATTTTCAGGAAACCACTTAACTTCTCTAAGCCTCTTCTTTTCTCATCTGTAAAACAGAGGTAATAACAACATACTTGTGAGGTTTTTGTGAGAATTGGAAGTGAAGAACTTTGAGCAGAGGTCAGCAGGCTTTTTGTAGGTCGCAAGATAGTCAACAATTTAAGCTTTGTTGGCTAAGGAGCAAAATTCACGGCTATCATGGCATCCTTAGAGAATTATTTAAAAATGTAAAATGCATTCTTAGCTCACGACCATATAAAAACAGGCGGTCATACAAACACGGGATTTGGCCCACAGTTCATAGTTTGCAGGCCCTTAGACTAGAGCAGCCTGTGGCCCGCTGTACATTTTCAGTAAGTGCTACTTTCTGCTTTCCCAAACCAGGACTTTTTCCAACGCCAGGCTTACCTCCAGGTGGCTTAAATCACAACAGGAAACAAGGTGCCGGCCGCCCAACTCAGCCAACCTGTTTGTTAAAATAAGTCGACGTCGCCAAGGTGCATGGAGCCTCCCTGTTGCGGAGGTCGCCCTGTTGCAGAGGCCTTCCCATCCATGTCCAGCTTGAGTGGGCAAAGTGGCAAAAGCTCTAATTATGTTCAGGGAAGCCTCAAGTCCGAAGCCAGCAAGCATCACAGGTCGGAGACTGCTGGGAGGGGCTGGGATGGGGACCACAGGCCTTGGTTTCTGGGTCAGGACAGAAGCACGGGGAGGAGACAGGGCCGATCCCAGAGCTCCCCGTGTTCTGGGCTCCCGGGTATTGGGAAAGCCCTGACTCTTGTCCCTAGAGAAGGCCAGTTCTGCCAGTTGAGCCACCTTCTGCCTGTACCTACCCTACTTTAGAGGATCTCTGACGGTGGAAACTCCAGACACAAACACAGCCACATGTCTGAGTTAGAGGGGACCCCACCATCTATTCGCCACCACTGCATTTACCGACTGACAAACAAAGGCCCAGGTTGGGGAAGTGACTTGCCGGAGAGCAGATGGCAGACGGAGCTGCCCAGAGATCAGACACCGGGCTCCTGCCCTCCTGCCTTCCTGCTCGGTGCTTTTGCTCGAAAACATTCCTAAAATAAGTGAATTATTTAATAATGTGGTAAGTGCTTAAGGCACATATACACAGCAAGCCTATCAAATAGAAACTACCACTACTGGTGGGGAACTGAGGCCCGGAGAGGGGGACTTACCCAGACTCACACGGCAAGTGCCCTCTTAGCACCTGTGTTCCAACCGCTTGTCTCCTCTACAGTCTTCATGCCTTCCACTGGAAAATGGGACCAACGTTAGACACAGCAACAGGGTTGTCATGTGGTGTGGGGGAGATACCTCTTGCAGACACACAGCCCAGTGCCTGGTACATCGTAAGTGCTCAATGCATGCTACCTCCCCTTCCCCTTCTCTCCCTTCACCCCTGCTCCATCCCAGAGAAATTGACTTGAGTCATCCTTGAGCAGGAAAATAATAAGCAACATTTATTGAGCTCTCTGTGATGTAGGCTTATGGAGTACCTAATTTAATCCTCACAAATATGCTCTGAATTAGGCACTATTATTAGCTCCACTTTACAGGTGAGGAAGTCAAGGCAGCAACTCGCTCAAGACCACACAGCTAGTAAGTGGTGGATTCAGGATCCAAAATCTGGTCTCTTTGAATCTCAAACCCATGCTCTTAAAGAGTCAAGGCTGCCTTGGCCCCTGAATTGGCACTCCTATGCCAAGTGCATGGCTGGCAGGCTGCCTGATGGAGCAGGACCGGGCAGGCCACTTAATGAGGGGACTGACCTGGGGAAGGAATGAGGTCACATTCCAGAAGGCTGAGACAAGGCAGTCCACGCATCACTTCAAAAGACTCGTTCTCTTGGAAAAAACCAGCAGGGTTAGATACCCGTGCCAAATAAGAAAACTGGATGCACAGAAGGGATATCAGGACCTAGCAAAGGATTTAAACTTCTAGGGCCATAGACCTAAAGGGGACCAGTCCTTTAAACTCCTGTGAGCCCAGACACCCAAGCAGAAGCCATTGGCATCACCCTCCAAGGACTCGTTCCTGCCCTGTCCCCTTCCCATTTCCACTCCCAAACTCCAGAGAATCAACTGGCCTTCTTTTTAGGCTTTCAGCCCTCTGTGTACGTGCCTTAAGCATTTGCCACATTATTAATTAATTCACTTATTTTAGGAATGCTTTTGAGCACCTACTTTGTTCCGGGCACTGTGCTAGGAGTAGTGCATAAGATGTGTCTATTTCCCCCATGGGCTTTACCATTCATGAGGAAGCCAGACATGAAACTATAAGTGAGTTTTACCATAGGTGAAGCACAGGGTGTTACAGGAACTAACTTCTGGCTTTTCTCCCTTTCTTCTGCTGTCTTTCTCATCTTCCCTTCTTCCCTTCCTTCCACAGACATTTATGAAGTTCCTCCTAGATAAAGCAATGAATAGGAAAGACAAGAACCCTGCCCTCTTGGAGGTTACATTCCACTGGTAGCTGGGGGTTTTGAGGAAAAGCTTGTGAGCCATACTGAAGACTTTGGATTTGATCTGGTTGTTGAATAAAAACCCAATATTGACTTTAGGCAAGAGAATGGTCTGAGCAGATTTGTGTTTCAGAAAACCACACTGGAAAACAACACAGAGGATGAGTGGACCACTCGAGGATGAGACTGACGGCAGGAAGTTCAGAATGGAGGCTCCTGGGATATCCTGGAGATGTGTGCCTAGACCAAGCAGGGCTGATGAGAAGGAAAGATGGCCCCACAGCTCACCCAGGACCGGGCTAGCCAGTGACACTGGCACCCTGGGCTGTATGACAAAGCAGCACATCTTCAAACCAATATTTTAAAATTGGACACCTCCATTTAGTGGGCATGAAGGGAAACAAAGTGTCTATTAGTAGAAGTTGCATGCCTATTTCTTTATGCTCTTCATGTGTACTGAAGACAACATTTCAAATCATTTGGAATCGTCTCCTATTTCACATTTTCTCGGTCCTTTATAGCAGGGTAGCAGACTGAGCTGGGAGAAGACCAGCTCCTCTGCTAGAGAGACCACCCAGTAGGGGGGAGGCACCAGCTGTCCCTAGGGTGCAAGTGATGACATCCCAGGACCCTCAGACCAGCCTAGTTACCAGCTGATATCAATCAGTGATCCCGGTCAAAGCTGCGTGAGGCTGGAGTATCTCCCAGCCCTGCCCTGCCTGAATTCATGACCCATAAATTGTGAGATACAAAACAGCTGTATCTTCAAGTCACTAAGTTTGGGGCCATTTGCTGTATAGCAATAGACAAACAGACCACCCTCATTTGTTGACACTGGAGGTAAGCCCTAGCACTACCTGAAAGCCTCTTCATGTGTCATGTGATCTCTACAAAGGTCACAGGGACTGAACTCCAATCTGCACACCACCCCAGCTGATGGGTCTACAGAAACTACGGTACCACCATTCTTTCCAGGTAGATTTGGGGGGCCCCTGAGTCATGAGGAGAGCCTCCTGGAGACTCCAGTGAAGAATCTTTCAGGGTGATCTAGCCTTTTTTTCCTCCCTCACTGGATGGCAAAGAAGACACATGTGTCATAGTTGTCAGTGGCTGTCACCATATGAACACAAGAGGAGGCAGACTTAGGATGAGGTCACTGCTACAGAGGACTGATGGGAGGGATGGAAAGAACAGGAACCTAGGACCAAAATGGCATCATCAAATCTCTGAATCAACCAACCCTGGAGGTCCCCACCCACCCACCCCCTGCCTACCACTGGACATCTGCTATGTGAACTAATGTGTTTGCTTCTAGCTAAAGCCAGTTTGTGCAGGATTTGTTGTCTGCTTCCCAAGGCAACCCAATTAATGCTATAATTCTTTTCTCTGAAATTTGCATATTTGGTGAGTAAGCTTAATTTCTTCAATTCCAGCTCATCCTGAGATCCACCTATGCTCACTTGCTCTATTCAGAGTCCCAGAATGGAGAATGGAAAGAGAAACAAATTTGATCTAGCTGTCATTTAAACCATAAATTTGACTTACTACATAAAATTCATGAAAGTTAAGCCTCCAAAAAGTAAAGGAGTGCTACACATACATATTAATAATAGTAATTATAAGAAGGATAACGAATATCATTGAGAAGTTACAATATGCCAGGCATTGTTTTAAATGCCATTGACTTCATTGAATTCCCACAACAGTTCCATGTGGTTAGAGATATTTTAATCTCCATTTTAGAGAGTAGAAGCTGAGACAGGGAAAAATTGGGTTAATTTTCCTAGGTCACAGAGCAACAAGTGGTAGAATTGGAATTTAAACTGAGAAAGTCTGAGTCTAGAGCTCTAACTCTCAATAACTATTCTAAACCAAGAAAGTAGTGAGAAAGAAAAGAGGACCACTGGAAAAATATTAAATGTTTCCTAGACTTGTAAGCAAGGCAGGAGGATTCATAGGTGGGATGGATTGGGGACGCATGGATCAATAATGAGACCAAGTGAGAATGAGGCACAAATGGGTCCTGAACATCTTACATGACCATGACCACTGTCTACTGATGTTTTGTAAATACCTATATTCCATATTTATGTACATATGTATACACATGCACATACACATGTTATAAATTTCTAATTAATACCTCTTTTCTATGTGACCTTCACCTTACAAACTTTAGTTTTGTACTTTTAGTTTTACCATATTAGTGTATCTTGGGGGAAGTGTGACTTTTTACAACACATGTCAAAATCAAGCCCCAAAGTGTGGTTCTCTCTTGACCAGCCCCAGTTTCTCCCCTGGGCTTTCCTGCCTCTGGGCTGTTACTAAACTCACTCTGCTCACAATTTCAACTGTAATCAGTTTTTTGGAGCAAGAGACAGTGGGGCTGGGAATCCCAAAATGGGTTCTGCATTCATTTGACACAAGACCTTGGCCCAGCCTGTGTAATTGGTCCCTGTATTTAGAGGGAAGGAGCTTCTGATAGACTGATTTTGTGCCAGAGCCTAAGCATTACTGTGCTAAACACATAGCCATTCAGGCTTTCTTCAGAGAATTGAACTTTTCAATATTATGGCCAGGCTTCCACACAGGAGAACAAGTTGTCAGGTCAAATCCTTGAAGAAGTGAGTCTGTATTCAAAACATTCCTGTCCCAGAACTATATGGGAAATGTTCCTTCTCTGAGATAATCTGTTCTGGGGGCCAGGCTGTGGACAACCTCTGAACAAACCCCATTCCTACATCTTTTAGGCTCCTGAGCATCTCATTCCTCTCCAGACTCCTCAATGTCAAGTTGTCTGGGGACCAGTGTTTGGTGTTGGAGACAGACACACGTGAATGGGAAATCCCCTTCTCTTAGGCGAGTCTCATTCCATTCAAGGCTGCTGATGAAAATTATTTACAGTGTGACAGGTTTTTCCAGACAATATCCAGGTCTGCCAGCCTTCACACTTACCCCTGCAACCACTACTGCAAAACAATTCAGAGATGGAAACCCCCTCCCATGTAAGAGGAACTTTCCTCCAAGCGATGTCTGTATTTGCCTCATGACATGCTCTTCCAAAGTGCTTACCCCTATGCTCTCCTTTGTGCATCCATTTATTTACTTGTGCAACATGCTCACTCATTTCACACAGAGAGACTGTAATGTTGCATGCACTGGGCAAACTACCGAGGATACGGGGTGAGGAAGAGAGACCCGTCTCTGCTATCGTGGATCTTAGCAGGGAAGACAAGCTCTTAGAGCAGGAGTATATTGAATATGAGGTTTATAATGGGAAATTGCAGGATGATATAGGGATTTTCAGCAAGGACGTGAGGTGGGCCATCTAAATAGACTGGGGGCGGGGGCGGGTAATGCCTTCTTAAGCAGTTGAAGTCTAACCCAAAACCTGGAGTACTTGGCCAGGTGAAGAAGAAAAATGTATCTGTTCCAGGCTATGGCACATGTCATCCATGGCATTCAGTCTCTACTCCAACCTCCTTCTGGCAAGTATAGACTGGAAAGCTTAAAAAAAAAAAAAAAAAACCTCATTTCCAGGGCTCCTTTGTGGTATGAGTTCTAAATATGAATTAGTCCAATCAGTTATATATTCTCAAGCAGGGTTTAGAAGATAGAGTGGCAAGGTGGCTTCACCTGCCTGCTTCTGGGGCTCTGCTGGCAAGTGCACAGGAGATCTGGCTTTCCTGAGACCCTGCTTGACTATGGCGGCTTCTTGGTCATTTTCACTGCTAGACTGTGGCTTTTGCTGACTTGTGTGGTTTCCTGATCCTGCCAGAGAGCAGCTGCAGAGGCCACTTCCCCATTTGGCTGCCAGTTCCATGAGGCAGAGAAGGCAGAATTTCTTCTGCTGTCTAGAGCCATCCATGGCTCTTGGGGTTGTACTTAGTTTCGTTTTCCAGGCTTACCATTGCTTCTAAAACTGCTGACTAACATATCAGTTAAGATTTATATTAAATGCCATTTATGAAAAAAACTCAGGCAAGTTTTACAGTTAGGAATTAAACACACACATCTAGAGTTGTCAGTTCAGTGACACAAAAATGGCAAGACCAAGGACTCCATAATTTTGCAAGGTTGCAAGATGGCTACTATTGTTCCAGCCATTACACCCACATTCCAGATGAGAAGTACAAGAAAGAAAACAAGGAGGAAGTGGCAATACCCATTTCAGGAATGTGAACCTTCCCCCAAAATCACCATTTGTCTTTTGACTACATCTCATTGGCTACAACCGTTACATGGCCATCTGGATCTGAAAGAGAGGATAAGCAATGTATGTATATTTCTTAATTGTGCACCTTGCTGTCCTAAACAAAACTGCAGTTCTGAGAGGGGACCTTTGACTGGCGTGGCCACCAGTAGTAGTCACCCTGTCCTTCTGTTCCCCCAGCCTGGGATGCCTTTCTCTCCTGCCCACCTATTGAAATCTCATTCATCTTGTAAGAATCCATTGAAATGTCACTTCTCCCAAATTTTTCCAGGTATCTCAGAAGAAATTTTCTCTTTTAATTCTTCAGTTCAGTAAGCAGCGTCTTGGATGCCTAGTAAATGCCAGGCCCTATTAGGAGCTACAGATAGAAATGAGTAAGGCAGAATCGCTGTCTTGATGAAGTTCAGCTTATTTGGGGGTCTAAAAAGCAGACTCAGGTTATTGTTTAAGGGGCGCAAAGCTTCTGTTTTGGCTGATGAACAAGTTCTGGAAACAGCATGGGGACAGTTGCACAGCAGTGTGAGTATAATTAAAGCCATTGAATTGCATGCTGCAAAAATGGTTAAGGTGTCAAATTTTTTGTTATGTATGTTTTGGCAAGCACACACGCACATGCACACACACCCCAGACTCAGAAACCAAAAATGTCAATGCATGTGGCAAATGCAAAGACAGAAGGAGGGACAGGATAATGGGGGGTGCACAAAGAGTCATCTGCATTGCCCAGGCACCCAGTCAGCTCTGCCACCGTGTCCGTTGGGCATACTGGGAAGCAGAGGTTGAGCCACAGATAGGACCAAGAGATTTAGGGAGGAGTAAGTAACTTTCCAAGGAGTAGCCTTGGGAAGGGAGTTAGCATGACTAGGCAGAGGAAGCTGCTAGAACTACCCTTTGATAAAGTCTCTGCTTGCCCAAAGGAGAGTGCTGGAGGAGGGAGCCCCTTAGACGAATCCCACTTTGGGTGGAGAGGCTGAGCCCCTTCTGCTATTGCCTTGCTCAGGCATTGTCTGGGGCTGCGTTGGGAAGGGACAAGCGTGCCAGGAAGAATGAACTACTGGAGGCTGTCTGCTCCTTTTTTTCCTTCTTCTTGTTTCTCTCTCTCTCTCTCTCTCTTTTTTTTCTTTAAGAGAATACATGCGAGTGAGGAAGGGACAGAGGGAAAGAATCTCAAGCAGACACTCTGCTGAGCTGGGAGCTGGATCTCACCACCCTGAGATCGTGACCTGAGCCGACTCCAGATTCCTACGCTGAAACCACTAGGCCACCCAGGCACCCCTCATCCTGTCCTTTTGAGGGGCATGAATACAGCTCCTCTCTGTGTCTGCCAAGGCACGTGGTATTTATAATTTCTGTGCTTCCATTTCCCCCTTTGCAAAGTCAGTTTTACGATAGTAATAGCAAGCTCACCGATTCATTGGGACAATTATATGAGCTGTTTAATGCACAGTACTTAGAACAGGGTCCTGTTTCCAGTAGGTCTCTTTAAGAGATGGCTATTATTACCAGTATTGTCATACCAATGTGGAATGTATATTATGAGATAAATACTAAAAAATGAGTTACGAGGCTATACTACAATAAATGCAAGCAGAAGTTCTGGTGTTTTCTGGTGCTGAATTGATTGTCTTCCGCGTTGCTTTTTTTGAACTCACAGTCTGAGCCACAGGTGACGGTGACTGTGGTAAGTTGGTGGCCATGGATCTAATAAGTGTGGACAGGTTCAAAATGCATTTAAGAATGTTAGGACTTGAATGTTAGGACTTGCAGTGTCATGGTCATGGGGAGGGAGGGAGGAGTCAAGGCCAACCCCCAAGGTGCTGTATCTGGCTCGAGCAGTTGTGTGGGTGGTGTTACCACCAAGGTGAGAAAGACTGGGTGGGAGGGGGTTGTGGGGGCCAGTCCAGGCTGTCCTTCACACAGAAGGACACAGAACACACAGATCTGGGAGGCAACACAGAAACCAAGGAGGCAGCTGGGGATAGGAGCTCAGAGGTAAGATTTGGGCTGGGATATAATCTTGGGAGTTACTATCCTGAGGATGGTGTTTCTATCTGTGGAAATGGACAAGACCACTTAGAGGGAGAAGAAAACCAGTCTTCTCCTTCTTCCTCACCTCCTAAATCCAACCACATGTGGTTTACCTCACTTAGTCCCCCATTTTGCAGCACCTACCTGGTCCTCAGCTCTCACCTGGATAATTACACCAGGCTTCTTCTTCTTCTTCTTTTTTTTTTTTAAGATTTTATTTATTTATTTGGGGGTGAGAGAAAGAACAAGCAGGGGCAGCAGCAGAGGCAGAGGGAGAAGCAGGTTCCCCGCCAAGGAGGGAGCCTGATGCGGGGCTCGATCCCAGGACCCTGAGATCATGATCCGAGCTGAAGGCAGATGCTCAACTAACTGAGTCATACAGGCGCCCCTACACTAGCTTTCATGATTGTTTTTTGGCGCCCTCATTTTGCCCTCTCTCTCCTATACCAAACTCTCCTGCTCTACTAATCCATCCTCCAGAATGCCTATGATCTGTTTTTCCAAAACTCGAGTCGGATCATGTCCATTCAGTACATCCACTCTAGGTGAGATGAATCCCAGCTCTTCTGGCTGTTTGTCTGGTCTCTAGCTTATCTCTCTGGTTCATTCTTTTACAATCTCTCATTGAACGGGACGGTCCAATCATCTTGGATTGTTGGTTAGTCCCCTGGGCTTCCTATGATCTCATGCTTTGACACCTCGGTGATTTTTCCTCACATTCAGAACAAAATCCAGACTCCTAATCATGACCTGCAAGGAAAGAGAGTAAAGATGGGGAGTGGTCCTGGTCCAAGAGCCCCTGTAGTTCGCAGGGTACATTCCAGAAGTCTGCACTGGTGCTGGATACCTTTCCACTTAACTCCCTGTCTCTCTTCCCTTCCTGTTCTGCTCCAGCCACTTTGACCTCCAGGCTGTTCCTTGAGATTGTCAAGGGAAATCTAATCTCAGGGCTTTTGCACTTGCTGTCCCCTCTGCCTCAAGGGCTGTTCCTCCAGATGGTCATACGATTAATTAAGACTCTCTTTTCAAATACATCTCCACTCACAATCTCACCTCGTCGGAATCCTCCCCCTTTCATTCTTTTCAAAATCACCTCTGGCCTCTCTCTCACTTCTCCCACCGCCCCCCTCTGTCTCCTTACTGGACAAACTTTATTCTTCATTGCAATTTACCACTATCTGATACTATATACTTACTCTGTTGTTTTTAAAATCTCATTCTTCCCACCAGAATATAAGTTCCACAAAGCCAAGGATCCTGTTTGTCTCACTCACTGCTGCATTCCCACTGCTTGTATCAGTTTTTGAATTTAGTAGGCACCCAGTAAATATGACTTAAGTGAGTGAACGAAAAGCACAGGAATTAATGCCACCGTTCCAGTCTGTCCTTTTCTCTTGGTCAATTCCTATTCACTCCAACTCAGGTCAGGTACTGCCTCCTCCAGAATGGCCTCCCTGACTGCCCAGGCTGGGGTGAGAACCCTTTGCTTTTCTCCTGGGCTGCCCTCTATTACAGCACGTCTGACCTTGCACTGGGATTATGTGTAGTGCCTCCCACCCCAATCTTTAAGCTTCTTGAGGGTACAAAAATCTTATTCACTTTCTCTTTAGCACCTGACAGAAAGGAAGCACTCAGTAAATGTTTGTGGGATGAATAAAAGAGTGAATAAGTGAAAGGATTACAGCAGAAAATTTAAAAGTTGCACACAACTGATGTGCAAAGTAACATAATGGTCTTTGGCGATAATTGATTTTACTTTACTCTCGCAACCCCACTCCCACTGATGGTGGAAAATGCTCCCTAAAGTCACCAGCTAAAAGAAACTTGGCTTATCTGGGACTCATGCAGTTTCTTCCTGCCAAGACTAATCATGTTGAGCTGATAGTTGATTTAAACTCAAACCCTCTATCAATACTGTTCTTTTCCTCATTCAAGAAGCTTTCCTTCTCTCCCAGGATGGTGTCTGAGTGCAGGTGCAAGCTTATGCATGTCCATGAAAGGAAACAGAGTAAAGATGTTGCGGGGGGGGGGGGCGGAGTCCAAAGGGAAGAGAGTAAAGATGGGAAGGGGTCCTGGTCCAAGAGCTCCTGCAGTTCTCAGGGTACGTATTCCAGGAGGCTGGTGGGTTTAGCTTTGTCCCTTGGCACTCTGGGTAGGTGTCTATCATGGACTTTATAATACCTGAGGTCTTCTGGGTGTCATCCATTCATCCATGGTCCCTACTGCTGAAGGCTTCAACCCTGCATTACCCTCTAGTTGCAAGGTCCCTGTTCCCTGTGGCATGTGGTTCTTGACCCCAGTCCTGTGTTTCCAGGAATGTTCTATTTCTTTATTGCTCCAAGATAGGGTGCAGCCCCTGTGGATTGCCCTTAGACAACTTCTTAGCTTTACTGCTTATAGACCCATGTGTTTTGGACATGATGCCATGCTGACTCTGAGACCCGTAATTTCCCAGAGCTAGACTCTGAGACCCAAGGAGCAAACTCCCTGCACTATTATCCTCTCACCTCTCTCACAACATGGCTCTTCAGAGAGCTCAGCCTTCAGGTTGGACTTTCTCCACCCTCTGCTCATTGTCACAAACCTTGATGCCAGAATAGCTTTCTATTACCCATTTCTATCTGGAGAGATATCCCTATATTTCTTACCTTCCTCTTTATGTGCGTGTGTTCTACAGCCTTCTATTTTCCAGGTGGTTTCCTGTCATCTTACTTGGGCAAGAAGCAGCAGAACCCAGCCACATGGGGGAGATTCAAGAGAAAGGAAATGACACTGGAGATCTTCTATTCAGATGATGGATGGATCCATGGATGGTTAGATCCATGGGTAGATCAATGCATGGATGGATGGATTCATGGATGTATGGATGTATAGATGGGTGTGAGATGACTTGTCTCATATGATTAGGTCCTTTTAGAGACAGTCCAGGACCCCAAGTCTGATCTTCTGGTCATTCTTTCCTTTGTGTCCTTTTTTTTTTTTTTTTTTTTTGGTCTTCTTGAGTTTGTTTTAATTTAGGTTGAACTATATGAAATTGTTGTTAGTTTTTATTAATTTTTAAAGAATTTTTTAATAAACATATAATGTATTTTTATCCCCAGGGATACAGGTCTGTGAATCGCCAGGTTTACACATTTCACAGCACTCACCATAGCACATACCCTCCCCAGTGTCCATAACCCCACTACCCTCTCCCTCAGTTTCTTTTGTGAGATTAAGAGTCTCTTATGGCCTGTCTCCCTCCGGATCCCATCTTCTTTCATTTATTCTTTTCCTACACCCCAAACCCCCCACGTTGCATCTCCACTTCCTCATATCAGGGGATCATATGATAGTTGTCTTTCTCCGATTGACTTATTTCGCTAAGCATAATACCCTCTAGTTCCATCCTTTGTGTCTTTTGAACTGAAACTCCGGTTTCCCAACTTCCCAACTTTCCAAAATTCCATTCACCCTAGAAAGCTTCCTCAGAGGATAATCACATGCTTTGGGAACTCTGAGCTGTTCAGATGTGAGGGTGTACTTGCCACGGTGCACACACAGAGCAGTAACTTGTCCTGGGGTACCCCAGTGCCCAGTGGTCTGCAGAGCTAGTTAATTAAAAGCCATTTTGCAATTACAGAGAATGATAAGGCAGCAGCTTGATCAGACATTCTCTGTGGAATTCTATTTTGTTCCCTACATTCTTGCCCAAAAGGTCTGTTTTTATACTTAAGTCAATTCTCTCTTCCCCGAAATCCTGATGCCTGACTCCAAATGCTCAGTCAGCACTTGGATATCTACCATGTATTTCCAAGTTAACGTGTCCACAATGAATGACTGATTTCCAACCCCATCTAGGCTCCTTTCCTAATGTTCTCCACCTAGCAACACATTATGTCAAATCTTGGAATCACCCATGACTGTTGTTCTTAAACCTCGCATTCATGCCATGGTCAAGTCTCATCACCTGTATCTCTGCAATATCTCCAGAACCACCCGAGAGTCTCATCATCTTCAGAGCTACTGTCTTTTTCCAAGTCACCATCATCATTGTCTGGACTGTTTCAAAAGCTTCAAACCGATCTCTCTGTTCTTATTCTTGTCCACTGCAGTAGTTAGTATGTGTGTATATACATATATGGACATACACACACACACACACACAAACACACACACACACACACACACACACACACACACACATGTTTGGTTACTCCAACTGAGACCCATATAAACAATGGCTCAAACAAGACAGGAGTTTCTCCCTCCTGTAGCAACCGAGGTGTGAGCAAGCGGTCCGGGACTGTGGCAGCCCCACTGCATCGTCAGACTCCCTGTTTCTGTGGCCCCAGCCTCTGTAGGATCCTTCATTGGCTCATGTAACCCAACACTGCTCACCACCCTGTCTGCATACTGTCCAGTTGGGAGGAAGCAATGGAGAAGGGGAAGGCACATACACCCCCTTCTTTTAACGGCATGGTGCACAAATCGTACCCACTTCCATTTATGGAATTGCTCACAATATAATCAAATAGCCAACTGTCCCAGCTACCCCGGGCGGCTGGGAACAGAGAATGTTCTGCGTAACCAGGGGTCCAGCTAAAAATCGGGCTCTGCTGCTACAGAAAAAAGGTTGAGTGGATCTTGGCATGTCTGTCTTACACCTACCCTTATGGTCCACTTTCCCCACAGTCGCCAAAAGGAACATCGTAAAGCAGCCATCCAGGCATGTCACTCAGCAAATGACAGGATGGTGCTCAATAAAATTTGCTTAGTGCTCCTTAATAAATCCCAATCAGGCCTGGAGTCACAGCTGGTCCTAGCTAGAAGGAATCTCAGATAGTTTTCAGCGCAATGGTTTTCAAAATTATTTTAGACCGGAAAAATATATGTTTATAGAAAGTCTCCTGAGAAAGTTTGTGTGTAAAACAGATAAATATCAGCTGCCCTGACTGAAACCAGGGGCAGCCAAGGATCCCTTCGCTTTCTCTTTCCTGTCTCAGCCTGAACCAGGTATAGATCCAGACTGATTCCCACAGTTTGAAAACTGATTCTAGCAGAACACCTTCATTCCCCAGATGGGGAAACTGAGACCCAGGGACTGACAGAAAGTGCCTCTTCCTGTCTCCTTTGCTTGTGGCACTGAACTAAGTGCTTTTCACACCAGAGCCAATTTTCACAAAGTCTCACCGCAAGTGAGTGACAGCAGAGGCTGGAGGCCAAGGCTACTGGTTTCTGGAATGATGAGATTGGCCAGCAGAGGAAAGCATGCCTCAGGACTGGCTGCTGTCCCAGTGGCATGGGGGACTTGTGCAGGTCAGAGGGCATTCCAGAAGATTGATGCTTGCAGTATTCAGTATCCTCATTTAAAACACTATGTACTAGGGGTGCCTGGGTGGCTCAGTCGGTTAAGTGTCTGCCTTTGGCTCAGGTCATGATCCCAGGATCCTGGGATTAAGCCCCATGTAGGGAAGCCTGCTTCTCCTCTCTCTGCCTCTCCCTGTGCTCATGTTCTCTCATGTGTGCTTACTCGCTCTCTCTCAAATAAGCAAATAAAATCTTAAAAACAAATAAACAATACGTACTATGCCTGTGTTTCAGTATCTCCAAACTGGCAGTGAGATTTTCTTTTCATGGAGAGAGGTGAAGAAAAAGAAGCACTGAGGAGCCCTTCATCTGAACTAAACTAGCTCTGAAAACCTGGGCAACTCTTTAATTTACTTTGATAATAATACCTACTCTGGACAGTTGCTGTAAAGATCAGGATGAGATGAGGTCTGTAGATAGCGGTGGAGACCAGTAAGGAGGTAAGGAGCTGCTTTTGCTGTGTGGACAACATACTATGCCGCACTCCTGCCTAAGCGCTCACCAGTTTACGGGGATTGGACGAGAATGGGAACCAAGAATCCCAGGTGCCTGGCAGAGAGCAGAGCATGGTGTGTGTGCTGCAGGGGGTCTGGGAGCCAAGGCTGTGAGAGAGAGACAGAGACAGAGAGAGGTGATGGGGACATGCCCACCTGTGATGGAAGAGTGAGAACCTGGGGTTTAGAAGGAACCTTGGGAAAACCTGTGTGTGGTGTAGGACAGGACTTCTCAAGAGTGAATGGATGTTGGAATCACTTGGGGATCCAGCTAAGAGGCAAATTTTGGCCATGAGGCTTAGGGCTGGCCCTGAGATTCCTTCTTCAAAAAAAAAAAAGTCCATGTGAGACTGAAGCTGCTGGTCCTGGTAACACTTTAAGCAAGGTATGGATGGGTATGAGAGACCCCATCAGTGCCAGTCAGACCAGCCTGAATTCCAGGCTCTCCTCCACCATCTACCATCTGTGGCCCTCAGGCAGGGCCTCCAGCTTCTTACCTTCTAAGTGGGCATCATAGTACCATCTTTGCACCCACACCTCCCCCATCCAAGTTCACTCTTCTCCCTAAGTGGGGCAGGAGACTGGGCATGCTGGTGTGGAATGCGCCACCTGCGAGAGGGGACATGATCTCCCCCGCTTCTTTCTCTGCTCCTTCTCCACCTGCCCCGCCATTCAGTTTCTCCTCCTGCCCATTTGCTCCATGTCAACTTCCTCAGTTTACTTTTCTGAGAAACGGAGATCACACCTGCCTCTCAGTTTTGTTGAGAGGATTTGGTGAGCTATCCCATCTTCTTGGAAGCAGTTGGACCCCACATCCAGCTACCCCATTGCCCTGCCCTGCCCCTCTCCCAGCCTAGGGTTTGTCCCTTGCTCTCTATCACAGGACCCCAGAGTTGCCCCGGAACAGTGGGACCTTGGGCATCCCTTCCTGTCTGAGACATGGGCAAACACTGGAGAGCAGCCTCACTGGGTCAAAATAGATACCCGGAGAGGAGCCAGCCCTCTGCAGGAGAAGATAAACCATAAACCTGATTCCTGCCTGAGAAGTGAGGGCTCACGTGACTCGATCCTTATCCCTGTGCCTGGGGGAAGCACACTCTCCTGTCTGGGGTCTGCCCGCCTCTGTGATGGGGTAGCATCACTACCCCTTGACAGGCGAGGAAGAGGCTGACAAGTGGTGAGATTTAAACCCAGACCCTGGAGAGCTCATCTGTTTCTTAAATGAACTTTTTGTCTTAGAGACATTATGTCCTGTGATTTGGGGCAAGTTCCTGATTTGCTTACATGTGTTGCCTGAGACAGGGATAATATGACAGTCTGGAGACAAACCAAGGCTTTGGAGGACAGGCTGTTCTTTGAATCTCCGTCCTGAGCTGTGACCTTGGTCTAAATTACCTCGTCTGCAAAGTAGAACAAAAAGCATTATCTGCCTCATAGGATTGTTGTGAGGATTAAATGTATCCATGTCCATATTCCACAGCCCAGCACCTAAACAAATCTCAACCATTATTTATTTATTTTTTAAAATCTCAACCATTATTAGTCATACAATTGAATCCACTCTCACTCTACCACTTCCTTGGTTTGTAATCTGGGATAAGTGACTAAGCCCTTAGGAACCTTGGCTTCCTCTCCTATAAAATGTGATCTTGATACCTACCTCGGTCTGCTTTTGTGAGAATTGGACACTCTAACCTGGGTGACGGGGTCCCCTGCCATGTTTGATGCACGTAGTTGATCATGGG
>RCUC01136811.1:0-26470 GCA_003697995.1 Taxidea taxus jeffersonii
CGACCCCGACTCCCGGCACCCCCGGGACAGCGGCGCCCCCCACCTTCACTGCGCTGCCCCCCGCGCCCCCGCTCACCCCCTCCCCCACACTCCCACACCCCCATACCCCCAGCGCCAGCTTGGGGCCCTGGCCCTTTGAGCCCGAGGCCACCACGGTGGGCTGGGCGGAGTCGGAGACAGAGACCTACACGGAGGTAGTGACAGAATTTGGGACGGAGTTTGGGACAGAGCTGGGGCCGGAGGAGGAGGAGGAGGAGCAGGAGGACCATGGGGAAGAGGAGGTGGTGGTGGTCATGGGCCCAGATTTCCCTTTCACCACAGCCGAGACCTACACAGTGAACTTTGGGGACTTCTGAGCACGCGGAAGCCCCCTGCCTTGGGGTCACCGGGCCAGGAGGGGGCGCGCACAGGGCAACACCGAGGAGCCAGGCTGCTTTGGACTGTAGCGCTGCAGGGCCCCGTGCGCACGGACTCTTCAGCCATCTGCCCCGTCAGCCACACCAATAAAGCAAGCTCACGGCAGACAGACATGTTGCAGAGCACTGGGGGAGGAGGGAGGCAGGAGGGTGAGCGGCACGCCCGGCCAGGGCCCTGGGCCTGCCTCATCTCCGCCTGGGGCTCAACACCAGCACACTGGCCAGGCTTTGTTTAAAAGACTTTATTTTAGAGAGAGTGCGCACAAGGGGAGGGGCAGAGAGAATTGCAAGCCCACTCCCGGGCCAGCATAGAGCCCAACATGGGCCTCCATCTCACCACCCTGAGATCAGACCTGAGCCAAAATCAAGACTTGGATGCTCCATGGGCTGAGCCCCCCAGGCGTCCCGAATAGGCTTTTCTTAGGAAACAAATGCCGCTGCTGGGTCAGTGCACATGGAACAGACACCTGGGGTCTCTGGGAGTCAGGGGCCCAGACCCAAGCCCCCCAGGTCCTCCTCCTCTGCCCCGAAGCCCGAGAAGCTGATGGGCTGGCAGGCCAGGCTACGAAGATTCACAAGGCAGGCAGTCTGTGTGGTGCTGAAGTCGGGGACAGCCACCAACAGCACCCTCTGGTCCTCTGGTCCTGTAAAGAAGACACACAGGCACTCCCACTTAGGTTCTGGTGGGCCCTGGCTCCAACAGAAGTCACCAGAAGCAAACAGGAATTCCCCATCAGCCTTGTTGGGGTGCTGGCCACAGAAGCCCCCCTGGATCAGACGGAAGGGCTGAGGGCAGCATGAAGGTCAAAGCCTGAAGCCCTGCTGACCAGAGGTGAGCACTGAGCCTGCTGCACAGATGTGGACAGATCAACCCCTGCTTGGACACGCCCAGTCAGTTGCCCACAGGGCCTGGGGACTCCAGGGAGGTCTCCTCTGTGAACCCTGTCCCCAGGACAGAGTCTCTCATGACACTCCAGGCCTGGGGTCCCCAGAAGGTAGGACTCACCTCGGAAGATTTTAGAGCCAAATTCAGGGGTGTTCCCGCAAAAGTAGACATGAGGGCACTCCGGGAAGATGAATGGGTCAGTCTTGTAGAAGGGGTAGCAACCTGGAGAAAGCCCACAGCGGCTGGGGCTTCTCAGCTCTGTACAGCTGGCGCCCCTGCCCGGCCCCTCATACACACTAGGGCTCTACTGGTTGCAGCACCACCCATTGTGCCACAGCCCCATGATCCTGGGGTCAGGTCAGCATGCCCTGCTGGGTGGGCACTGTGGTAGGGCACCAGGCTCTACCCAGAGCTCCCAATATGCTCCCTAGGGTCTTTGGCCCTACACAGCGCCTTGATGGTAGACAGACCAAAGATTCCAGAGGAGGTTCCAGAACTAGTGTCAAGCTTTTGGGGTTTCCCCGAGGTCATGGCAGGGCTGGTGAGTGCTAATCCAGGCTGCAAACCCTCTGGACATCAAGGCCCCCAAACAGGACTCCCTTGGCCCTCAGGCCCCCACCCCACGTGGCTGAGTCCCGTTACCTAGCGTGTCCGGGGCTGTGGGGCTGATATGACGGACACGCAGGGTCCACTCCAGGATCTCTAAGTGATCCTCCATGCTGCTGTACCGGAAAATATCACTCACGTTTTGTCCTGATGTCCCCAGGAATCTGCAAGGCAAGGCTCAGCTGATCCCCACCTGGGGGCCGCTGCCTGTGCTCCCACAGGAACTAGCCCAGGGCTCACCCAGCGCTCTCACGGTGGGTGTCCCAAGCTGACTCTGAGAAAGAGCCCAGATCTGGTGGGCCCTCTGCAGCCCTGGACCCAACCCTCCCATCCCGGTGCCACTGAGGCCCAAGACCAGGCGTCAGATGGGGGCGTGGCTGCGGCTACCTGACTCCATCGATGGTGGCTTGATAGGGATTGGTGACCAGCTGGAGGGTGGAGTAGGCAGTGGCCAGTGGGAACATGCAGGGGTGCAGGGGTTGCTGGGGGAGGGTGTAGTTGGTTGGGTCAAATTCGCCTGGCATCACATCCACGGGCACCGATGCCTAGAGGGCACAGGGGCAGGGTAGTTTGCCACCTTCCGGTGCCTGCTATGCAGACCCCAGCCTCGTCCTGGGCGGCCCCCAGCTTGCTCACACTCAGCTGCAGGAGGATCTCATCCAGCATTCTGACCGCCTCCACACTGGCTGCCTGGGTCTTCTTGGTTAAGTATTTGGCCTGGGGATAGAAGTCCGTAGGCTGCCCAAGACAGGCTCAGGTCGAAGGGACACTCAGAGCCCCAGCCGGACAGCAGAGAGCAGAGCAGAGGCCCACTGCTAGGGGATGGTAGGGGTTCTGTGCCACAGGGTCCCCCACCCTCAGAAAGCAGGGCCGGAGCAGAGACCGCAGCATTACTGCAGGGCACTGGCCACCAGACCTGTGAAACCCCACACCCCGACTCTCCCTGGGGAAGAAGGGGCTCAAGTGCAGGCAGGTGGGGACAGTACCTTGTTGATGGAATCTCTGCTCTGGGTGTTGTGGCTCAGCAGGTTCCCGGCGAGGATGACCCGGGACACGTGGGCAGCACTGCATTGCTCCCCCTCGTCCCCCAGCTGCCCTGTCACCACGTCCACCAGCAGCTGGGTGCCCAGCAGGCTCTCGCCCCCACCTCCACCCAGGCCCAGACCAGACACCAGCAGCACAAACCTGCAGGGGAAGTCAGGGTCCTCCTGTGCACCCAGAAAGCGGGGGTCCCACTGCTGCCCCCAGCCCGGCCACTGGCAGAGCTCTGCCACCGTCATGGGTGAGTAGGGGACATGAAGCCCAGCAACCGTGACTCCCCTGGACCACTGGCCAGACCCCTGAGCGCCTGCTCCTCACCGGTCTGTGTCAAGGGGGGGTGCGGGCTTCTGAGGGGCGAGCTCTGCAAAGCAGTGGTCCTCTACCACGAACTTGCCACTGTCTCTCGCGGAGCCGAGCACGGCCAGCACTGTCCCTGGGGAGCAGCAGTGTCAGGCTCCAGGACAGGAGCCTGAGAGGCTACCACCTCCTTTTAGGCACCCCTGGGGCAAAACCAGCTAGTTCCCTTCTGCCACACCAGAACATTCTCACTTAGGACAGAACCGAGTCTTGGGGTCACCACCTCTGGGTAGAGGCAGGAACCACTGACCCCCTCCCTGGGCCTCACACACCGCCTGACCCTACACCTACCGCTCTGGGGAGGAAGGGATGCACCCGAACTGACAAGTATGGGCCGGCCCCTCCCACCCCACCTGTGACCAGCCTAGATGTGTCAACGCTGCCTTCCAGTCTGATGCGCTGCAATTCGTCTTCCAAGACCAGCTCGTCATCAGGGTGGATGTATTTGCTCCGAGGAGGCTGGGGGAGCAGGTTGTGCTGGACGGCGGAGATGGGAGGGAGTTGTGGGGCCAGAAGCCGGGTCCTAAGGCTCCCAGGCCCCATCAGTGAGATTCTGGGACTGCAGCCCCCAGACCCCCCCAGGGACAGAGGCCCAGCCCTGATTCCCTGGGTCCACGGCTGGTGGTCCCAACAGTGCTCCCAAAGCAGCATGCCAACCTCACCTCTTCACTGATCTCGCGGAGGATGGAAGGCTGGAGTGGCATGGCCTTGAAGAGGGTCCCCACCACACAGCACTTCTCCCCAGGCTGCAGCTCACACAGCTTCTTTACCTGGACTCCATCACCTGGGCACGACGGCACAAGCTCAGGGACCCAGTGGCCTCCCGGCCCACCACACAGCAGCCCACAGGCTGGGCCTCTGCGGGGAAGGAGACCACCAAGTACAGAGACCCCCTGACACGAGTAGCCTCCCAGGAGGAAGAGGGATGTGGCGGGGCTCCCACATCCCACGTCCTCACAAGAAAGGCAGACACTCAAGAGACACGAGCACAGGCTGCTGCCAGAAACTGGGAGAGCCAAGGACAAGGTGCTCCTGGCCAGCCAGCACCTGATTCAAACTCCTGGTCTCTAGGATGAACAGGGAATACGGGTCTGGTGTGTTAGGCTGCTCGGTTTGTGACCATGCTGTCTGTGACAGCACGGAGCAACCAGGAAACCAACACGGAGCATTATGCCCACCAAAATCATAACATCACTCTTAGAAAGAAGCACCCTGCCCTAAAAACGAGAGACTCGGTGTGCAGGGCTCACCCAGGCAGGCAAGAGGAAGGAGCACAAGTCCCAGAAGGCCTGTGGCTTTGTCAGGAAAGACCCGGAGCCTGGGAAAAATGCTGCTAGGAGCTGAAGGGATCATGTGGCCGCAGGAGCAGCCCTTTCCGGAGCCCAGCTGCCCCTTCTGCCCCAGAATAACGGAAAACATTCCACAGAGCTACACCCTGGGGAGTGGAGGCTAGTAGTTCAAAAGGAGATAAGGAGGGCGCCAGCAGCAGAAAGAGAAATGCCAGACACCCACGGAGACTACAGACTCCGGAGCCCGACTGCCGAGCCCTCACTCCACACTGAGCACTGTCCTTGAAACTCATCCGTGCCTGCCAACACGCAGGGTGGACGCTACTGCCCCATCACATGCTTGAGGCAGCGGAGGCACAGAGAGGTTAAGTGACAGTTCCCAGGTTGCACAGCTGGAATCTATTGTGCACACCTAAGCACCAGGCAGAACCACACATCCCTGCGTCGAGGGCAGGACACCTGTGCAGCTGGATGGCATGTGGGCATCGGGCCAGGCACCAGCATCGAGAGTGAACAGCACGGCCCATCCTCATCCTCACCAAGCGTACAACCCAGATGGAAAGAAATGACAGCAGTCAACAAGGGGTCAGCCCCTGTGACAAGTGCCATGGAGCCATGGGAGCCACAGCGGTGGTGACTACAAGGCAAAGCCGCACCAGAGCAGGTGCTGCTGGAAAGAACTGAAAAGGTGGCAGTAACACGGGGCTTGAGGAGGGTGTCCCCAAGGGCTTCAAGGAAAGCAAGGAAAGGCCACTGGGAGCCACAGGAAGGAGACCTCATTCTGTGGCGGACGACATGCCAATGGCACTTGTGCCTGCAGTACAGACAATAGAAGATGTCCCTAACACATGTGACGGTCTAGTTCTTGTTGCCTAAAATGACACCAGAATCGATTCTGTTGGCTCCGTGGGACAGGCCTGAGTGCCACGGCTCCCCGCAGCCGAGACTGGAGCTGGAGCACCAAGGCCAGGGCTAGGGCCAACACACATGGATGGAGAAGCCCAGTCCCACCTGTAAACATTTTCAGATGAACTGAAAACAGCCCAGAAAGCCACTTTGATGCACAGTAAGACCGAGAAACAGGGCATCGGCCAGAAGTTGAAGCTGCGTGTCCTGTTTGCACTATCAATAACGTAACTGCAGGACAGGTTAAGGACCAAGTGGAGAAGGAAGAAGATGTGTCCCGACAGAAGAGTCCATGGTACCCAAACAGGCTGGAGGGCCCGAGGGGGGAGGTGTGTCTTCATGGACCTGGGCTCCCAGTGCCGGTACCTGGCCTGCCGCACTGAGACACAGGGTGGCCATGCATGGGCAAACAAGCACGTATACTGCTCTCCAGACAGGGAACGCCCCTACGCCAGTGAGATGATCACTGTTCCCAGTAGCACAAAGCCGACCTCATCCCAGCCTCTGAACTAAACCTCCCTTTAAAACCACTGGTTCCTTAATTTAATCCTCGTAACTACCTGAAGAAGCAGCGGAGGCACAAACGGGTTAGCTTTCCCAAGATACCCGGGAAGTGGGGTAAACTAAAGAAGGTTCCAGCTGTATCTGGTCGCTGATCTCTAGAACACCCCCCCACACCTGGACCCTTTTGGGCTGGTGGGCAGGAACCACCTCCCCAAATGCATCACTTACCCCAGCGCTGCTTGGCACGGCTCACCAAGAAGGGCCTCATTTGGAGGAGGCGCGTGGCATAAATGTGGGCGTACTGCCGGCTAAAGCTGCGCTCCCCGAGTCTGAAGGGCTGGGAGGAGTTGGTGTATGTGGACACAGGCACACGGGCAAAGGTGGCATTGCTGGCCGATGGGGGGGACAGGAGAGTGTGGGCCCTCTGGGCAGCCTGCTCTGAAAACATGGCTGTTCTAGACGCGTTCACACCCCCGTCCTTGGGCCCAGGCGGTGGCGGTCACTGTGAAAACACAGATGTAGCCCTGCAGCCCCTGCCCACCCCATGGCTTTCCCACCATGTCTCCACTGCACCTGCAGGCATGGAAGGAGGACACCATCCCAGACGTGGCTCAGAACAGCTCAGGCTGGATGCCAGCCCATCTCCTTGTCACGCTCATCCGAAAACGGAGATGGGGAAGGCTGGGAAACGCTCGTCCCACCTGTGGCTGTCCTGACCCTCTCCAAACCAGCAACGCGCTGCCTGCCTCACTCTCTACCTGGACGACCACCTGGCTCTCGAGTCCCACATGCCCCCGGCCCCTGCCCCATGTCAGGCACGAGGCCAGCCTTCCTTTACATACGCTCCCAGGAAATACGCCTGTTTCAAATAAAATCTACGCCAGTTGCCCCTCTGCTCGAAAGGCCCCCATTTCAGTGACCGAAACCCGGAGTCCCTACAACTGAGCTGCCCCCTCATCTGCCTGCACGTGGCAGCCTCGCGGGCTCCTGGTCCCCGCCGTCTCGGCTCACACCTCACCGCCCCCTCCCCGGGCACTCGTGCGTCCCCTCTTCCGACGGCCGCGGCGGGTCTGCGGTCTACCCTCGCGACTGGGACATGAGCTCCCGGGCCGCAGCAGCTCGCGCCGCCGCCGGACCGCCGGCAGGGCACGCCTCACGGTCGCTCCTCCTCCGCGTACAGTTCCAGCGCCGCGGCCAGGCACTCGGGCCGCGGCGGGGCCCGCACTAACTTCCGGCCCGAACGAGCGCAGCCAGGCCGCGGCCCCGGAAGGAGCCCCGCCGGCCTCGGGCCGCGCTCTGGTTTCGGCTCGGCGCGTGCAGCAGGGACCCTGCGAGGCCGCGCGCGCACACCGGAGCCCCAACCACGCCGCCTCCGCCGCCGCCACGCGGGTCCCGGGTCGCAGAACCTCAATCACCAAGTGGCCTGCCGCGGGGCTCCCGCCGCCTCCCGCCAATCCGCGCGCTCCACCGCGCCCACCTCCGCGCACCGCCTTTCACCAGTGCCCGCCCACCACCGCCTTCTACCAATCGCCGAGCTGCCTGTGCCGAACATCACGGCGGGGCCCGCCCACCGACACCGCCTCCCGCCAATCCGGCGCGCCGCCCCGCCCACCTCTCCACACAGCCTCCCGCCAAGCTGCGCGCGCCCCTCCCACCTCCTCGTAGTGCCTCCCGCCTCCCCCGAGCGCCGCTTTGCCCATTTCCGCCTCCTGCCAGTTCCCGAGCTCCCCGCCTCTGGCCGCGCCCCGCGTTTCCCGGGCTACGTGGGACTCGCGGGGGCCGTGGGGCTAGCGCGCTTGCCTGTCCCGAGGAGCGTGCCCGAGGTCAGCCCGCGGAGGGCAGGGCCCGGGACTGGGGTCCGGGACCGCGGAGGAGCGCTTCGGGCTGGGGTTAGTGATGGGGCCGCGGACGGGCTGCTGCCCAGCCCCCGCACCGGGGTCTCCCTTACCCTCCGACCCGCGGCGCCCCGGGCGGTGCACAGGCGTGTGGGGGCGTCCGCGCTGTCCGGCCTGCGGCCGTTCCCCTGCCCCGGGGTCCTGCGGCCACAGCGCCGCCGCGTCGCGGTGCTCGCCACCTGCGAGTGCTGACTCCGCACGGCGCGGCAGGACGCGAGCCCCGAACCCCGAGCCATCGTCCCCGCGTGAGGCGGGGTCGGCCCCGGACGTGTGGGTGACACGAGGGCGCAGGGCTCCCGGCAGGCTTCGCGGCTGGCGCTGCTGGAAATAGGTGCCGAGCCCGGCTGGGGGCGTCTGCCAGACGCAGGACGTGCCCTCGTAGCCGCCCGCAGGTGCAGGGCCCGGTGGCTCCTGAGCGCCTTCCCAGAGCAGCGCCGTCGTACCCACCGTGTACCCACCGTCGGGTGTCTAGCCGTGGCGCCCCGGAGCGCCGCACCTGCTCCCTGCCCCGCCGTCCGCGGGCGGGTTCCGTGTGTCCCTGGGCCGCTGCCCGCTCACGTACCCGCAGAAGGGACTCACGTAGTGTCTGTCTTGGTGCATCTGGGTCATGTCACGATCTTCAAGGTGCGTCCGTGCGGGACCGCGTGTCAGAACTTGTGGGTTTTTCAGGACTGGGAGCTCCTCCTCTTGCGCACAGAGCACCGTTGTCAATCCGTTGACCGACCGCGGACGTCAGCTTGCTTGCATCCTTTCTTGTTTTACTAGTTTATGACAGAGAGACACGGTGAGAGAGGGAGCGCATGCGGGGGAGGGGCAGAGGGAGAAACAGGCTCCCCGCTAAGCAGGGAGCCCCATATGGGGCTTGAACCCAGAGCCCTGCGGTCATGACCTGAGCCCCCCGCGTCCCCTAGCTTCTTTCCTTCTTTTGGCTCATGAATCGTGCTGCTTTGAATGGGGGTGAACACAGTCTGTCAAGGTTTTGGATTCAGGTTTTGGGTAGATACCTCCAAGTGGAGTTGGTGGAGCGAGTCGATGGTCACTCCAGGTCAGGTTCCGGGCGGCCCTCACGCTTGCCCCAGCAGCCACGCCGTTTCACGTTCCCGCAGCGCAGTCCTTCAGGTTCTCCACATCCTGGCCAACACCTGGTCTTCTCTGCTCTTCTGCTAGTAGCCGTCCTAATGGTATGTGTGGGGCGGGCGCAGTTGGTTTTTATTTGCATTTCCCAGAGAATTAGTGATGTTGGACATCTTTTCATGTACTTGTTGGCCATCTATGTATCTTTGAAGAAATTCTCAAATTCTGTGTCCATGTTTTCATTGGGTTATGTTTGTTTTTTAATTTCAGGGTGCTTTATGTGTTCCACATATTAATGCCTTGTCAGGGGTGTAATTTGCAGATATCTTCTGTCATTCCATGGGTTTTCCTCTGTCGATGCTGTCTTGTGACGCACAGAGTTTTCATTTTTTTTAAAGATTTTATTTATTTATTTGACACAGAGAGATCACAAGTAGGCAGAGAGGCAGGCAGAGTGGGAGGGGGAAGCAGGCTCCCTGCTGAGTAGAGAATCCGATTTGGGGCTCAATCCCAGGACCCTGAGATCATGACCTGAGCCGAAGGCAGAGGCTTAACCCACTGAGTACCCAGGTGCCCCCAGAGTTTTCATTTTATTAAAGTCCCATCATAACCTGTTTTTCTTTTGGTCTCCTGTTCCTTAGGTGTCACATCAAAAAGTCACTGCCAAATCCGGCGTCGTGAAGTTTGCCCACCATGGTTTCTTCTCAGAGTTTTATAGTCATAGCTCTTAGATTTAGGTCTTTGATTCATGTAGGATTGGTTTTTGTATATGGCTTTACGTAAGGGTTTAACCTCATTTGTTTGCATGAAGCTATCCAGTTTTCCCAATGCCATGTTGGAGCAGTTAGGCTTTTACCGTATTAAAGCACTGCTCTTCTTTATCAACTGTGGGTCAGGGGGGCCAGGGGCCATGTGTACTAGATGTCCTGTGACTGCTCCAAAGTTCGAGAATCTGTGAGGCCCCCAGGGGCGCATCGGAGACATAGAGGCCAACCGCAAAGCTTTCTAAGGCCAAGGTATTTGGAAGGTCTTTACGGAATTTTGCCACTTGAGTGCTAACAGTGCTGTTAGCGCATTTTATTAACCCCGAGGACTGAGCCTGGTATACACATGTAAAGCCAGTCAGACCACACAGACATGACTGGGGGTTCCCTGATAACCATCAGGCATGAGAGGGGTTCCCAATGTGGGGGAGAATCTTTTATAACAGAATTTTAACCACAGAAGAGATGCTGGCATGTCTACAAGACAGAGCTCTGGTCCAGTGAGAAAGCAAGGGAAACACGACTAAAACATACTGACACCCCTGAGATGGGGAAGCTGTATGAGGTCCATTTGTATGAACTGGTTTCTCTGCATTCATATTTTGGACAGCTGGGACAGAGGAGGAAGGCCCTCGTTGTGGCCTTACTCGTTTGCCCACAGATGTTGGTCATGGTGCTGCCATTTTTCAGTAGACGGATGGTTTCATGCAGGTACAGTGGCTAGTGGAGGGAATTATAGAGTTCCTGGTAGGACCAGATTGTTATTTGGCCTAAACCAGAGTTCTCTCTTTATGAATCCAAAAATTATTAGATTTCCAATATTGTTTTTCCTTTCCTGGGACCAGGTGACATCTCTTGTCAGTTTTTCCAAATTCTCACTTGGGAGGACATCTCTTTGGAGCACAACAGAGATTTGGGTTGAGAGCAGTGTTTTTGGCAGAAATATCAGCGTGGGGTTGACTCCAGCTGCCAGGGAGTCGAGTCTGGAATACCCGGGAACCCTAATGACAGCCAGCAGAAGTGGGGTAGCTAATAAGCTCTGGACACAGGGGCCTTTTTTCTCAAGCCCCCCCTCCCCCCCTCCCCCAATGCAGGGCTTGAACTCACAATCTTTTTTTTTTTAAAGATTATGTATTTATTTATTTGATAGACAGGGATCACAAGTAGGCAGAGAGGCAGAGAGAGAGAGAGGAGGAAGCAGGCTGTCCGCAGAGCAGAGAGCCCGATATGGGGCTCCATCCCACAACCCTGGGATCATGACCCGAGCTGAAGGCAGCGGCCTTAACCCACTGAGCCACCCAGGCGCCCCTTGAACTCACAATCTTGAGATCAAAACCTGAGCTGAGATCAGGAGTCAGACCCTTAACTGATAGAGCCACCGGGCGCCCCCACAGGAGACATATTTAATCTTACCCCATTGGAGGTAAGAAGGCCTTGATGTTTCCAGAATGTTCCAAAGCCCTGAGCCACCCCCAAAGACATGCCAGCCATCAGTATAAATGTCCACAGGTCATGATCCCAGGGTCCTGGGATGGAGTCCCTTATCAGGCTCCCTGCTCAGCGGGGAGTCTGCTTCTCCCTCTCCCTCTGCTGCTCCCCCTGCTTGTGCTCCCTTTGTCAAATAAACAAAATCTTAAAAAAAAAAAGAACCGTCCGCAAATCTTTAAGCTCGTGCCTCTGGTTAGAGGGGTGCCTGTCAGCTGTCCCCGGGACTCAACAGTAAGCAGCTGTGAAGGGTTTCCTGGACCGGAGGTAGTCCTTGTTCCAAGGCAGATGCCACAGGCACCAAAACAGACTCCAGGCAAACAACACCTTTTCTCTGGAGACTGTAGGTCCCTTTCAGGCCCAAAGATTGACAGGGGGATGCCGCCTCCCTGGGAGGACGTCTGGGAAGGCAGCGGAAGAGCAAATCACCTACACATTGTAACCAAGTCGAGCCTGTCGAAAACTTTGTGTCATCCAAGTCAGCCTTTGAAGGACCCTCGGTGTCACCCTGGGGCGTGACTGCCTGGGGGTCCTGCTGCTCTTCCCAAGTGAAGGCAGAAAGACGCTGGCTATCCTCACCGACCGGAGTTCTAACCAAGCACCCCACAGGCCATTTACCGTGGAAACTTTGCTTGCAGTGGGAGTGGGTGCCAGTAGCATGTAGGGGTTAGGAACAACAGGGGCCTCAGGGGTCCCTGCTCGGGGGCCCGGACAAAGGTCTGTCCCTGGCCGTTGGGTTTCCTCCCAGGTAAAGCAGGGGTGTGACAGGGACTGGTACAGGGGATCATGAGGCCCTGAGCCTCGAAATTCTGTCACGGGCTTGAGGCCCTGAAGGGCTGCTGTAATTTTAGGGCATTGATTAATCCTAGGGAGAGGTTTTGAGCAATCTAGGTGAATCTTGTTGGGAAGTACACTGTGGATTTTACCAATATCAGCTGAGGATTTTGCCCAGAAAGAGGGTGTTAGCTGATCCAGTAGGAATAAATGATCGGTGTCCCCAGACTCCGCGATGGTCCCGCCAGAGACAGAGCAGATAAAAGACATCCGAGCATCATCTAATCCCCTGGTTGGCTATTTTGATCTCAGCTGTCACATTCTAGAATTATCTTCCCCTTTAGCGAGAAAGGAATCCTGGCACGATACTTTTGTAAGGAATCCCAGCCCAGGGAGTAGGAGCAGAGGAACTGAGGAGAAAAGAGTGGGTACCTCTCAGAGGGAGTGGGTTCAGAGACGGGAACCTGCTGAGGTCGGTTGGAGACCCCCACCGTCTGAAGTGTTTGCTCCTCCAAGGGGCTGCTCTGCAGCCGTGGGGCTGGGCTGCACTTGTGTAGCTCTGGTGTCAACAGGGACAGAGAGAAAGTCACTCCCAACTTGGAGAGTGGTTTCTCCCAGCCAGTTAAGAGACAGGATTGGGAGAAGTCTCTGTGTCCCTCTGGAAGTAATGGCCACCCCAGTCCAGTCACCGGTGGCCCAACACAGGGTCCCCATCTCCTGAAGTGGCCATGGCAAGGGGGCTGCTGTGGATGGAGCCTGGCAGGAACTCGAGGTGGCCCACACCAGTCAGCCCTGGCAGGGGCAATGGGACGTGGCTGCTGCTGGGCTGACCAAGGCGCCTTGGGGCGGGGGCGGGCTGAGGGGGGAAGCAGGGAGTGAGGAGGGGGTCTGGGGAGAGGGATGCTGGAGGTGTTGCTGATGTAAAGCAGGGCAGGCCAGGGTGACAGAGTTCTATTTTGGTGCTATGTGGCTCTGTGTGTCAGCAGCACACTCCCGTGGGGACGGTCCCCAGATGGTGGGGGAGAGCCAGGAGCTGGTGGGAGGTCAGAGGCTGTTCCAGACTCCTGGGGCGGGGGAGACAGGGCAGGGAGAGTGCAATGGGATGGGGGCCAAGGGGAGAGAAGCTGACAGGTGTCTCCTCCCAGCAGCCACCCCCGAGGGGCAGGGCCAGGGAAGCAGCAGGCCACAAACCGCTCGGCAGCAGGCTCTGGGGACTCACAGAGTCTACAAAGCCTGCTGGTCTCAGCTTCCAGAAGTCTGGAGATTCATAGCACTGCCCTGCTCACTCACTACACATCCCCCCTGAGCACCGGCCACACCAGGCGTGGTGCTAGAGGTGGACCCGTCCCTGTCCCCATTGCTCTTGGGAAGCCAGGCTGACCTACGTCAGGCTGGGCTGGGCACACTCTGTGTGCCGAGCGGCCCGGACCTGACTCAGGAGGTGGCTTTCTGGGGAGGGCATGCCTGGGATGGGGCCTGAATCCAGGGAGGCCAGAGGGCGGGCAGAGGCTCAGATGCCAGGACCATGGCTGCCATTGGGACTGTTCTAGCACCTTCCGGCTCAGCTCCCTCTAGCCTGGACCTTCCATCAGAGGCCCTCATCCCAGTAAGTCCCTAATCAAAACGCACGCTGCCCTGGGGTGGGGGGGTGTCTGTGAGTGGTGACAGGGTGGGAGCTGGCCTCGATTCCCGTAATGGGAGGTCAAAATGAATGGAAGAAGCTGCCCCATGTCTTTCCGACTTAAGCAACAACAGTTCCTCATTTCCCACAGCGTCTAGGCGACCCCCAGCTCTTCTCGCCTGAGTGTGGACATGGCCATGGGACTGGGGTCTGTGTCCAGCTGGGAGGTGGAGGGCCATGCCTCTCCCTCATGTGAACTTGTATCCTGGGCTTCATCTTGGTGGGGTGGCCTCTGGCATCTCAGGCATGAGGGCGGAACCAGCAGGCTGCCTGAGGCCGACAAGCCCTCAGTCAGCCGGGGTTCCGGGTGTAGACACAGGCTGGCCCTTCTGATCGCAGCAGTGACACAGAAGCTTGACCAGCCAGACCCTGTAACTACCCTGTGGCTTCCTTCAGGTGCTGTGCACACATGAGCTGTGGCTTCCAGGGTACATAACACCTGGGGTCTCTTGAGACTGGCGTCTTTGTCTCTGGCCTTGCCTCTCTGCCCCTTTGTGCTCCGAAATGGTCGGGTCCCCTGAGCAGACAGGACCCCAAGACTGTCTGGGGCACTGGTGCACCCACACGTCCCTCCATTGGCACAACTGGTCAACAACGTGAAATCAGGTGTCACAGTGACCCTTCCCCATGGTCAAGCCCCGTGGCCCTGAACTAGAGCGACTGTCATGGGGACCTGCTCTGGGCTGCCCTCGCACGAGGAGGCTGGGAGGGCGCCCTGTGTCATTCGATGTCTTCATTTTCAACCCCTGTGGACCTGGCGGGCAGGTGGGCCTGTGGATGTTCCTGGAGATGGGCACCCACACCGGCCCGGCTCTGTGTGGTGGTGGACCAGCTGCTGGAGCATGTGGTGCCTCAGAACAGCTCCCGCCGCCTGGAGCCGCTGCCCACAGCAGACTCCTCACGCCCTATCCCGAACTCTGTCCTGGTGTGAATGCCACAGCAGGACCTTGTGGGCCACAGCCCCTGCTCACCAGCTCTGGGGCACGGAGACAGGGCCCGGGCCTGGGCTGGGGGCTGAGGGGGCCTCTGAGTAAAATCCAGAGCCCCCTGGCCAGTCCTCCAGCAAGCCTGCAGCTCTGGAGGCTGGAAACAGAATCCGTCAACGCAGAAAACTTCTCAGCAAAAGTCACTGGGTAAGTATTAAACCAGAGCTCAGTGCTTGTCACCAGCCGCTAAGAGGCCCCAGGGATAGGGAATCTCGCCTGTTTACACCTAGACCGGCCCATCCGCAGTGTTTCCAGGGAGCTGGGTTTGCTAATTGCCTTTGTCGGGGCGCAAGCCACACTCGTCCCCCCTCGTTCGGGCCAGAGGTGGGCTTGCTGGAGTCCCTGTGTGTGAGGCAGGAAACTGGGAAACCTCAGAGAAGCGGCTCCCGGCTGCTCGGGGCCCTAACCGGGCTCCACAGCTGGCCAGAGGCTTCTCTAGCCGTCTGATCAATGGATGCAAAAACAGGGAAAGACAAGCTTTCTAAGGAGAATGTGTTAAGAAAAGGGAGGAGAAAATCTGTTTCCTTTTTCGAACCAGGGAGTATTAACTTTGTCTTAGTTTTAATGTGCATTTGCCCTTACAGGGGTCCCTGCCGGCCACTGCTCAGAGCCCAGGTGAGGGACTCCAAGGCCCAACGGCCTCCAGGGCCTCCCTGAACAAAAGCGTTTGGCGGGGGGTGTCTCTCGAGAGTCTGCATTTCCAACCAGCAGCCCCTTCCCCCTGGGGTCTGGGCGGCTTCTGGGGATGCCAGCCTCTGCATCTAGGCCTGCAGGGCACTGGGGAAGATGGGGTGGTGGTTCTCTTGCAGCCCCCGAGTGTGAGCCCCTGACGGAGGAGGGAGGGGCGGGAGCTGTCAGAAGCTTTCCCAGGGAGCCCTGGGAGATTCTAGACGTGGCCCCAGTGAGGGCAGGAGGCTTGGAAACCTCCTCATGAAGTGTAGCGAGGCCACCACAGGACCTGGAGCCCCACTGCCTTGCCTGGGCAGGGGTTGAGGGGCAGTGGTCCTCACAGCAATGAGGCTTCCAGGGCTCACAGGAAAACCGGAAGTCAGGGCAATTTGGATGCCACCTCAACAAGGTTTCCCTTGGAGGCACAGGTGGCGAGGGACCCCGAGTCCCCGAGCTTGGCCCCTCGGGTGTGTGTCCAAGGCTGCACTCCCAGGCCTGGCCCTCTGTGAGCAGGATGGAATGATCTCTGCTCTGGACACAAAACCTTCCCTTGCTTTGGCAGACACGCAGATGCAAGCCTGCCAAACAGGCCTCAGTTTGCTGGGTTTGCGGAGAGCGCTGGCTGGGCCCGTCTCCTGGGTTAGAGTCTGGGCGCCCCAGAGTCTACAGGCTGGCCATACAGCTAACACAGCATGTCCGGTGGAGAGGGGACGGGAGCCAGAAATGAGGGCCACACAAGGTACCTGAAGGTGCCTAGGAGCTGCAGCGTGGAAGGAGAAACAGGAGTCACTGGTTTTAGTGATGCTTGTTTTCAACCCAATACTGGAAAAGAGCATCCTTTCAACATGGAACCATGTGCAAATCCTCAATGAGATATTTTCCATTCTTTTTTGCACGATATCTTCAGGACATCATCCCGTCTCAACTCACAGCACATTTCAAGGGCTCCATAGGCACAGTGGCCAGTGGCTACCATTCTGGGCACTCGGGCCTCTCTCCCGTCCTGGTCTGTTCCCCTTGTCCACTTCTCTCTCTTTTGTTGGCCCCCCACACATGAACCCTTGGCTCTCAGTTTACTCCAAACTAGTTAATACAGGCAGTTTGGGGGCAGAAAGGACTAACCTTACCAGATAACTACACCAGGAGTGGGAAAAGAAAACTTTGAAAAGCAGAATTCTGACCTACATACAGATAAGCAGTGAACACCTGTCAAAGATCTTAGGTACTCAGGGCACCTGGGGGGCTTGGGGTGAAGTGTCTGCCATCCGCTCAGGTCATGATCCTGGGCTCCTGGGCTGGAGACCCGCATGGGAGGGGGCCTGCTCAGTGGGGAGCCTGCTTCTCCCTCTGCCTGTCACTCCCCCTCTTTCAAATAATAAAATCTTTTTTAAAAAACCACCCAGATTTTATGTACTCGTTAGTTCCAAGGGGACCAATAACATGAGTGGTCAGTTACCGCACATTCTGTGTTATGTGTGTCGTGTGCCGTGTTCTTGCAGTAAAGGAAGCCTGGGAAAATAAAGCGTCAAGAACACCATAACGAGGGAATGTAGTGCTGTCTTGTATTTATTGGGAAGAAGTCAGCACATAAGTGGCCCTCTGTAGCTCAGACCCATGTGTTCAGGGTCAAGGGAACGGTTCAGGGACGCCAGAAGGAAGCTGCTCTCCACACAGGTGCCAAGCTGGCTTCCTCTGCAGAGAATGGGGAGACCAAGGTGGTCGCAGGTCTAGGGACGGGAACCTGTGGCCTTGTTGTTGGTTGCCTATGACTTAAAGAAGATGAGGAGGTCACAGAAACCCCAAAGAACCAGCCAACGGTTCTGCTCTGCATGGAAGACGCTTGCGAATGGTCCGCTGGGTCTCTCGTTTCTCTGCAGAGGCTTAAATGACCCCTTACTTTCTGAAATCAGTTTGTTGAACAAGCAGAACTCATGCGAATGGAGGATCGTAAGCTGGCCTGGTTGTGTCCCTGCCCCCCCCCCCATCCCTGCTCGGGCAGCTCCAGGACTGTTGTAATCATGAATCAGTAGGAGAAAGTGCTAGAACTTTAAATCTCAAGTCTCAGCATTGTAATTAAAATTGTCAAGTCCCAGATAAAAACAAAAAGTGAACACCTCTCCAGGTGAAAATGCCTTCCCTCTTGCCTGCCTCCTGGGAAGCAAAGTGTTCAGCTCCCCATCTCTGCCAGCTTCCCAGCTGGGGGGCTACAGCCAGGCTTGGGGGAGGGGAGGTCCGACTTTGTGTAAGGGACTGCCTCTCTCTCCCTCCTCCCCTCCTGCTGCCCTCCAGTTCCCGAGATAAGGAGATAAGCTGAGTCCCCTCCAGACCCTGGTTTCTGCAGATGAGGTGAGGGATGGGACACCAACAGTCCTTTCCAGAGAAAGGCTCTCCCTCTCTCCAGCTTTTACCACACCTCCACGCCCTCCACTAGCATGAGGCCTTTTCCTATTTCCTTTGGAAGTGTGCAAGTCTGCACGTGGTCTGGTGTGTACCTTGCTTGCATTTCCAAAATGAAGTACGTTTGTGTTTTTTGGATGGGTTCCTGAGTCTTCCACATGGGGCCCAGCATGCACGCATGCGTGCGCACACACACAGGTGCACACACAGGTGCAGGAAGGCCCACCAGTGGGGCCCTTAGCAGAATGGATGCAAAGCACAGGGCCCCCATGTGGCTGGTGCGGGCCTGGTGGAGGCCATTCAAAGCCCCCAGTCCCTCTCCAAATGTGTCCTCACCGGTAAAGTGGGCACACACAGGCCCACCGTCACTGAGCAGTCCAGGATGGCCCAAGCTGAGCTAGCGAGTGGCTGGGTCCCTCTGCTCCCCCTGCCGGCCCCCACCCCTTCTGTCCCAGACAGGCCACTACTGCAGGTGTGATTGGGAAACAGCATTTATTGTGGTGTCCCCACGGGCCGGCCCCGAGTCACAGCTGCGTCGAGCTCACTCCTCCTTCTCGTCCCCATGGGTGATGATGTAGCACAGAGACTTGTAGTCGATGTCCCCCGCAAGGTCCATGGGCGTCAGGGCAAACATCTGCTCCACCTGGGGGGGGGGCGTGGTCAGAGGCTGATGGGCCAGGGGGGCCTGCAGTGGCCAGTGGCCATGACCCGAGGGAGACCTGTGACCCCAGACCCACCCCCCCACCACTCCCAGCCCAGTGCCCTGCGGCTAAGAGCCCTGTGAAGGGGAGGGGAGGGCATCGAAGGAACTAGAATCCTCACCTCAGCCAGAGAGAACTTGTCTGCCTGGGTCAGGAGAAGCTGCTTGAACCTGTGGGGAGCCAAAGACTGGCCTGGTCCGGGGGCTATGAAGGCTCCCACGGCCCAGGTGGCCGCCCTCCCCCGGGCCCTCCCACGGATTCTGCATGGTGCCCCTTCTCGCACACGTACTCATCCTTGTTCACCACACCCTTGCCATTGGGGTCGAACATGCGGAAGGCGCTCAGGATGGCTTCTTCGGGGTCCGTCCCTGGGAGCCCGGGGTGGGGGGGAGCATGTGAGCACCAGTGCCCCCAGCCTCCTGGCCCCCACGCAGGAGGGTACAGGGTGCAGGAGGCCTGTCGAGTCCCAGGAGAGGAGGGAGGACGTTTCCTGATAGCCCCCTGGGGCCCAGAGAGGCTAGGACCAGCCATCCTTGGGGCAGGCCTGGCCAGGAGACCGGGATTTGGGACTTGGGAGTGAGGCTGACTGGGGGATTGGGGTGACCAGTGCCCACGGGTCTGGGAGGCAGGGAAGAGCTCCGTGGGCCCTGGGTGGGCCTGGGCCAGGGAGTGTCCAGTCGAGGCCTGGGTGGAGCTCAGGAGGGGTTCAGGCAGTTTCCAGGCTGGGAGACCCAACCCAGCCCAGGCTGACCGTTCAGCTTCTCCCCGAAGAGCGTGAGGAAGACGGTGAAGTTGATGGGACCCTTCCCCTCCTGCAGCATGGCGTCCAGCTCCTCTTCTGGAATGCTCACCTTCCCTGGTGGGAGTGCGGCACAGGATGGGCACGGGCCCGGCCAGCCTCCCCTCCTGCCCAGGCCGGCCCCCTTCCTTCCCTGCCACAGAACGTGATGGGGAGCTGTGGCCAGTGTGAGGGGTGTGTGTGTGAGGAGACCGAGGGGGAGGGAGGTGGAAGCAGGGAAGGAGGGAGGCCAGAGCTGCCTGGCTAGGGGGCCTGTGCTTTTTCAGTGGGCCTCCCACCAGCTAGCTGAGCCAGAGCTGCTCCCCTGGTGTGAGCAGCTGCCCCCTCCTCTGCCAGCAGGGGAAGGCAAAAGTACTCACCGAGCTGGGAGTAGGTCTCCCGAAGGTCTGACTTACAGATAATGCCATCACGGTTCTGGTCGATGCAGCTGAAGGCCTAGGCGGTGGGGGCACAGTCATTCAGAGGGAACAGCCCCCACTCCAGGGAAGGCCGGGGGTGGGGTGGGGTCCTGGAGGGTGGAAGGACCTGGAGGGGCCAGGACTACTGAGTACCGAGTACCCAGAAGAGGGGGTATAAGCAGGGTGGGTGCCAGGACTGATCCCCAGCCACTGGGGTGGGGGGCACTCACTTCCTTGAACTCCTGGATCTGGGCTTGCTCAAACATGGAGAACACATTAGAAGAGCCTCGCTGGGCCTGCTTGGTGGCTGCGGCCTTACCCCGGGTCCCCGCCTTCCTGCTGGCCTGCAACACCATAGGTGGGGAGCGGCCCTTTCCCTGGCTCCCCAAATACTTCTCCCTTCCCATGCACACCTCCTGAGAATTCCCAGGACAGCATTCCTAGGTCGGCTCCTCTTCCTGCCTCTGGAGACTACCTCTCCAGGCCCAATGCAGGGAGAGACGTCACCAGCTTTCTTCCCTCAGCCCATGGTACAGCACCTGAGAGCCTGCTGGCCTCTGGCTACCCGCCCCACCAGCACTCACCATCCTCTCTCCGTAGCAACTGGCTTGCTGCAAGGGGCCCCCAGCCCCTTTTACATTTCAGCCTTATCACCTGGAGCTCCAAATAAGGACAGGAAGAGAGGACAGACCCAAACTTGGCAGCCCTGCCTGGGCTGGGGGAAGACAGGGCCCCAGGCAGATTCCAGCCACGTTCCGGGTGACCTTCTGGCCCCCTGATGTCTAACATCCAGACATCCACTCATCCAGCAGCAACGGCTCCCAAGGGCAGATCTCACAGGCTCCCAGCTCTCGCTGCTCTGGGTGCTGAATGAGGCATCGCTCCGAATGAGAAGTCTCCCGTATTACCCCCTTCTGACTGTCCCTCCTGCAGGTCCAGCCTAGAACCGGCCCGGCCCAAGAGGACAGCGTGTGGGGGACTGGCCTGAGGCCTCTACTGGGCTTGGGGAGGGCAACGGGTATTTCTGAGGATGGTCTCTGGCCTGAGACCCCCAGGGATTCGCAGAATTTGGGTGGACGGTGGCCCTGGCCTCTGGCCCCTCTGACAGAGGGCAGAAGGCACCCCTGAGCTGGCTGTGGCCCCAGCTGAGCCTGTGTGCGAGGCGTGTTTGGAACACGGTGCACGACCTGTGCCCCAAGCATCCCCTTGGGCCCTTAAGAAAGTGGTCATGAGTCCTTCATGTGAGGCTCCACTGCGGGCCTCGGGCTCATCCCCCTCTGCTGCAGGCCTGCCTTCTCCCTTAGGGCCCAAGAAGGGCTGGGGACTTTCTAGAACAGACGTCATGGACCCACTGGCTGCCCTCTGGAACCCAGAGCAGAGGAGAGGGCCCACTGGCTGTCCTCCCTCCCCTGGAACCAGGCTCTTTGCAACTGTGCCCTGCCCCTGGGCTGGGGGGCGCAATGCAGAGGCCAGCTGGTAGAGCAGGCATTTGGGTAGTCCATGAGACCCCAGGCTTCTTTTGTGCAACAAAGAGTTTGACGATACCTCCTTCCCTCTCTGGAAATGAAATCCATAATATATATAATATATTATATATACCCTCAAAGGGAACTTAGAAAATCAAGATGAGCCTCCGAACCGCAGGGAAAAGAACTCAAGAAGTAGCTTACATCAACGTGGGGTCCAACATGAATGCCGAGACCCAAGCACTGCTGTGGAGTAACCGAACCCTTGCACGACATCCTAGTGCATAATTGGGATTCAAGAGACCTAAGACGATCTGACCCGGTCCCTGACAGGACACCCGGAAAAACGAGAGAACGTCTCAAACCCACGGCTCTGGGTTGAGTTCCGAATCAAACGAGTCACTGCGGGTCCGTAGTTCCTCTCACTGCAAAGCGAGTGTATGTTCTCACCCCACAACGTGCTGACATGTAACGGGGCATAGCTGAGAGGGGGGGCCAGGCCTGGCCCCGATAACTCAGAGCAGGCACGTCACCCAGGAGCACCTGGAAGGACCTCAGCAATCACGTGGCTTCGTGCAACCCTCCTCTCCTCCTGTCACTGTCACAACCCAAGTGGCTCCAAGGGTCCCCGCAGAGACCAGCCCTGTCCTACTTCCCGGAGCAGCACCCCGGCCCCCAACTCCTTCCCAGGCGCTCCCAGAGGCACTCAGAGCCTGCGGGTCCCCACGCACATCCTGCAGACGGCCAGCCAGGAGCCAGGCCAAGCCGGTGCGTCCAACCACCCTCCCGCTGAGGCCACCTCTATTCCCACAGCCAAGTGTGTCCCTTCACATTCCCCAGCACAGCTGGCTGGAGGGCATGGTGAATTTCCAGACACCGAGGCTTGCGGGACGTCTGTGCACATGTGACCATGTCTCCATATTGTCCCCCCACCGTTATGCCCAGAGATCAAAGGACACTGGCCAACGCCATGTTCTAAACTTTTTAAAACGTTTAATTAAAAAAGCCACGTAGTCGGAGGTTGGGCATGGAAGCTTGGTGTGGCACACAGAGGTCTGGTGAGAAAAGAGAGACCTGGATGGCCCCTTGCATACTGAGTGCTAACCCCTCTTTCCCCGCCAGCCCTGTGGGAGCCCAGGACCCCACCAAGGAGGTGCTCCCAGGCCTGCTCGGGGGTGAGAGGGGAGAGGTCCTCCTCATCCTGGGTCACTCTGGGCACACAGAGGCTATAGAGGCTCTGTGTCCTGCACCACCTGGAAAGGTCCATCCCAGAACAGCAAACCATTCATGGATGGTGGCAGGAGAGCAGCAAGGCCACCATCTCCAGGCCTCGGGGTACAAGAAGACTTCACGGCAGAGCTGGTTCTCTCCCATTTCCCGGTCCCCAGCAGGTATGAAAACAGCCAGGCCTGGGTGACCGGCAGCCTCTGGCCCCCTGTGGAACCCCACTCTAGGTCTGGCCAGCTCAGCTGCCTCCCCAGTGGGTTGAGTTCCCAGGAAGGAGGAGGGGGCGTCCAGAGCAGGGCCCCCAGCGAGGCTGAGTCAGGCTGAAGGCTCCAAGAGGAGGCAGTGTGGACATGCAGCCAAGTCTTGAGTGAGCGACTCTCTTCCGGGTCCTTGACTCCAGTCACACAGGTGAGGGACTTTGTGGGGTCTCCATGCCTGCTCACCTCAGCCCCCAACCCAGTCAGGTCCCGGGGCTGTCCCACCAACCGCCTCTGAGAAAAGAAGCCTGCCAGGGGCCGGAAATCCCTCGTGGGCCTCTCCCCATCTTTTGGGGAGGCAGTGGGGATGGGAGGCATCCAGGGTCCTTACAAAGAGAGACCTCTTTCCTGCGCCAGGGTGGGGGCATCCGTGGGGAGCACATCCCCTGGGGCCCAGGTCCAGCGAGCCACTGCCTCCTGCTTGCCTGGTGGCCTCCGCTGTCACTGGCCCAGCATGCAGGCCTTCTTGCAGGCCACCGCTGAGATCAGAGCCGCGCCCCGGCCACTGCCCTCCTCCGACTCGATGAAGGTGATCTCGCAGCTGGGCGTCAGCCTGCGCACGCTGGCATGGAACCTCTCCTTGAAGCTGAGCAGGGGAAGCAGGGCTGCCGTTCCTCCCCCTGCACTTGCAGACCCCTGCCCCGCCCCTGCAGCAGCTGGAGCAGTAAGCCCAGGAGGGCCAAGGGATAACCCTTGGGGCAGCGCAGAGCTTGTTTCCGCAAGCACGCGGGGCCGCGGGACAGGCCACGAGCGCTCACCTGGGGTGCAGCTTGTACACGGAGCCGTCCACGCCCACGGTGATGCGCATCACGTCCTCCCTGCGGCTCTCGCGCATGCGGTTGATGACGCCTGCCAACCCCGCGGCGCACATGTGCGCGGCGCGCGTGGACACGCTCTCGCAGGCGCGGCGCACGATGTCGCAGTCGGTGGTAGAGGGCCGCAGCCCCAGCGTGCTCAGGATGTTGTAGATCTGCTTGCGGTCGCCCGAGTCGCTGCGGGGGGCGGGGGACGGCGGGGGTGGGGATTGTCGCTGGAGGGTCGCTCCCCCTGGGCCAGCCCGACCCCGAAGGCGGCGGCCTCCTCCCCTCCCCCTGCCCACTTCACCCAGGCAAAGCGCTTGGGGCTCGGGCTCCGGAGGGGAGCGGGTTCGATTCCGCCCAGGACCAGCAGTTATCGGGTCACTGTGCCTCGCTGTAAGCCCAGGGCTTCCGTTCTAACGTGGGCGACCCTGGCGCGCCTCGGGGCTCGCACGGCGGTGGGGAGCCCCCGAGGGGACGCGTGGGCTGCGCCCTGGGCCCGGCTGTGTGCGCCCCTGTGGACCCCCCAGACCCTAGCTCGGGACCCCGGGCCCCGCCCACGCCCACGCCTCGGCCCCGCCCCAGGCCCCCAGCGTCCGAGCCGCAGACCCCTCCCCCTGCGCACGGCCGCTCCCGCGCCCCCCGCCCCCCGCGGCCGGCGCAAGGCCCCCTGGGCGCCGCCCCTCGGCCAGTGCTCCCAGCGCACCTCTCCACCTGCGACACGAAGCGTGTCTCGAAGGCGCCGCGCGTGCGCAGCTGTTCTGAGGCCTGCCCGCGGAAAAGCAAGTTTTCGTCCACGAGTTTTAGCAGCACGAGCCGCACCAGCTCACCCATGTACTTGCCGCCGATGAGCTTCTCGTACCTGCAGGGAGGGCGGCCAGGTCATCATCCCCTGCAGGGAGGTGCCCACGCGCGGCCACGAGGAGGCCAGGTAGGGCATTGCGACACCCCGCGCCCAGACCTGGGTTCGTGCCTACTCTCATTTATATCAACCAGGACTTCAGGGTTAGGAAGCGCTCTGGGGCCTCGGGACCGCACCCTTCCCTAGTGCGGGCGTCGGTCCCCGAGCCATCCTCCCACGGCCGTGCGATGGGTGCTGCTCTCCGTGACCCGCACAGCTGGGGGAGCTCAGGCTCAGAGGGGCTGGTGCCTGCTGGGGCCCTGGGCTCCTGGAGCCCGCCGAGGGGCAGAAGCACGCCCTGCATCTGCGTCTCTGAGCGCACTGAATCCCACCGGCCCAGCGGAGCAGTCGGAGCGCACGAAGGCAGGCGGTTCGTTGGGCTTGGCCGATCCCGGAGGAACTCCGCCGGGCTGGTCGTCAAGCAGTTCAGACTAGCCCGCAGCATTTCGCGAAGCTGTGACGGTGGACAGGGGTCTACTCCAGGGAGCTCTGGGCTGAACTCTCTGAGCATTGACTGGGGGTCTCAGAGCCTCCCTCTGCAGTGGTCACCTGCTGGTCCACCTGACCCGGGATCCCGGCCCATTGATCCACAGACCCTCTTTCCCCGGACAAAACCTTCCTGTGTCTCTCCCTGTTCCGGGTTCACAGGAGCGAGTAGCGCCAGGAGGGAGGTGCCAGCTTGCAAGAAAGGATTGTCAGTTTGCTTTTCCCCAGAGCTGTTTAGAAACAAGCCCATTATCTGCCTGCCTGAGCCGGGCGGGATGGGGAGCCACGCGGGTGATCCTTACAGCTGCTGGCCGGGGTTCAGGGAGTTCTCGTCCACCACACGGTCGTACTCCAGCAGGAACTCGTCCAGCTCCCCGGAGTCCCCGAAGGCGCCCCACTCAGTGTTGACACACATGCGGCCCTCGTCCCCTTCCACCAGCTCCACGTTCTGCATCTCCTCCATGTAGCAGGCATTACAGCCCGTGCCTGTGGGGGCCGTGGGGCCAGGCCGAACGGGGTGAGGGCTGGGGGAGCAGGGGCTGCAGTCCTGGGAGCTCACCTCTCCGGAGTCGGAGTCTCTCCACCTGCACCCCTGCAAAGCCCCCTATGGCCCTGGCTTCCCTCTGCCACACCCACCACTGCCTGGCCTGGCAAAATGGGAAGGCGGCTCAGCTCAGGTTGCTGTGTGACCTCCCCGTCAATGAGCCCAATCTCTCTCTGGGCTGTTCCTCGTCCCCAGTAGGGGACGGTAACACCTTATTACCTGGGTGCTTGCGAGGACAGAGTGAAACGGTGCGAGGTGCTTTGCCAACTACAGATGTGTGTGGCTTTACCTCAGTTACCCAGCAGTCTTGTTTTTTGGCACTTTACATACCTGTGCTTGAGCTTCTGTCCTGGGCCCTGTTTTGGGGGGCATTGTAATTTGCAGGACCCCTTGCACAATGGGGGTCCAGGGATGCAGAGCCATCCAATTTTTTTGGTGTGTGCGTGTGTGAGAAAACCCCAGAAATCCAGGCTTTGATGGGCATTCTCTCATTTTGGGAATCTTGGTTATTATCCTGTTTTTAAGCACTGAGCAGAGTGAGCACAGGGTAGAGGTGAACCCAGGCCAGCCTCGGCCATCTCTGCTTCTGCGGGGCTGTGCCCGAGGCAGGGGCTGCAGAGCCCACACACCAAGATAGGGTGTCCTGGGGAGCTGTGGCCCGACAGCTGCCCCAAGCAGTTCTGAAGGGGACAGCCGGGAGAGCGGGCTCTTGCTGTTCACATTTAGGCAGTGGACTCGGCGACAGCTTTCCATCGGAAAGTCGAACATGGAATGAGAACATGTGAGCAGTGAGAGGAGAATGGCATGAGGCCAGTGTGTGCTGTGGGTGACAGGTTTGTGAGGGCCAGCTCTCAGGGGCCCCGCAGGGCAAATGACTTCACTGACTTTCTGGGGAGCCGGAGCCCACAGTCGGCAGCCTGCGTGTCCAGGGGATGACTGACCAGAGGGGAGCCGTGCTCAGCGTCCACTCTGGGCCCTCAAAAGCTCCTGGAAAGGGCTGAGGCCTGCCAGGGCTGGCGCTGCTCCCTTCCTGGCCTTCACTTCAGGCGGGGACAGAAAGACCATCCAGGAGGGGACGATGTCACCTATGCTTGTCCTCTTCCACTGGGACACATCTGCCTGGTTTGGTCAATTTACCAGCAAGGGGAATGTAGTTAAATCCCA
>RCUC01136812.1:0-11630 GCA_003697995.1 Taxidea taxus jeffersonii
TTCCTGTTCAAAGTGGTTTAACTTAGAAATTTAAAATAATGAACTTTAGGGGTGCCTGGGTGGCTGAGTAGGTTAAGCCTCTGCCTTTGGCTCAGGTCATGATCTCAGGGTCCTGGGATTGAGCCCTGCAGGGGCTCTCTGCTCAGCCGGGAGCCTGCTTTCCCTCTCTCTGCCTGCCTCTCTGCCTGCTTGTGATCTTTCTCTCTGTCAAGTGAATAAATAAAGTCTTTAAAAAAATAAAATAAAATAATGAACTTTAAAGCATACATTTATCTTCTGTGAAATTGCAATTATTTACTAGACTGTATGGGAAATAAAGGAGCAGAATGAAAACAAGGGCAAAAATGTAGGAATTCAGATTCATTCATTCAGCAAGGAACATTTGCTCCACATAAGGTTATTCAAGATGCAGAGGTCAGGAAGATGAATCACATGCTAACACAGATCTTTGACAAAGCTGTATCTTTGGGAGAGTTGAAGATACAGCAAGAAATGAGAGAAAACCAGTGGATAAATAACAATAATGCAACGTGATATGTTACAAACTTGTAGAGCATCAGAGGAGGGGTTCATTTTACTTTTAGAACTTGAACTATATCTTCAATAACGGGGCAGGGCTGGTATTTCACTTGGACCTTGAAGCATATGCTGTAGTTTATCCTTAGAGAAGTGAATAAGCAGTATTTAGAGTGAAGAAAGAGCAGAAGTAAGAATCTTGGGAAGTGGTTCTTAAAGGCTAGGAGTGTGTGTGCATGTGTATTGTTTATATGTATAGAATCACCTCCTATGCAGCATTTTAGAAGTATACTGGTATTATTTTAGTAAAACTTGTGAGATATTATTGATATTTATTGACTGGCAGCTTGAGGTGACAAATATTCTGCACATAAAGAATTGTGACAGTTCCCATGTGATTTGTGAAAATTTTGCTATACATTCAGGTAAATGAAAATTTACCTGAATTTATGTTTATCTAAGATTATATGTTTAGTCTTCCACATGTGAATGCAAATAATTCTTATGTGATTTAATTTTTTACATGGTTTGAATTTTCCAGGAATGCAACTAACATGTAAACCAAAGGGAAATTGTAATGTCTAAAGTTCTAATTTGATCAAAAATCATTCATCATTTTAGCATTTTAGAAAACTGCACCACTGGTGTCAGTGTAGCACATAGTCTTTCAATAGCTAATACAACAAATTTATATCAGTTTACATTTATGGCTGCGATATTCAGGATGACTCTCTATTACCATGCCCATAATTTCTCTTCTAGTTTTGTTGTACTGAGTATTTACATATTGACAATTATATATCTATTATGAATTAATTTTATCTTCTTCTTTAGATTATATTTATTCTATTATGTTGATTCCTATTGGAATTGTGTCTGTAAGTTACATTACCTATTAAATTCATTTGAAGGTAATAAAAAGAATGTTAAAAAGATTTGTTAAGAAGATTGATTGCCATTAACCCAAGGCACTTAGAAAGCTGAATGTAATCAGGCAGGTTTCAATGGAAGATAAGACAACAGTCTATTTTTGGTAAGAACACATTTAAAATAATGGTTATATATAAAGGTAGGGAATCAGGAAGCCTCACTAGAACCAAGAATATTGACTCTCTGAGCCTGCTGGATTAAAATTAAAAAAAAAAAAAGAGATGGAATTACATGTGTATTTTACTCTTATGAAGCTTATAAAACCACTGACTAGCTAACAAGACCTCTCTGTTTGTGTTGCTACAGAAAAAAGTTAAACCTCAAAAAAGTCATACCAAAGGAAGAGGTAAAGGGCCTCTTCCCTTCTATGTTCCAAAATTCATGGCAGTACATAGTTGGTAGACTCTAAATCAGATCTGAAACCTTTAAGTGCAAGACCATCAAGGAAATTAAATTTTTATTCAGGATGTCTCTAGGTCCATATAAATGTCAACATTCTATTATTATAAAAGAAAAGGAAAATAAATATTATAGGACCAGTAGCGTGTTTAACACACTGAGCATCGAACAAAAGGTTTGTGATATGACTTATAATAAAACATATAAAAGCCACATGTGTAAATGATCATATGTGTACATATGCATGTGTGTATGTATTATACCCCATATCATGACTAAAAGAAATCAAATAACTGGACAGTCAGGATGCAGCAGGCCAAAGTCAGTAATATATTTTTCTGTTATCTATTGTTATAAGCAGGACAGTGATAATTAAATATGTATTTTAGAAAACTAATGCTAGTTGGGTGCCTGGATGGCTCAGTCAGTTAAGCATCCAACTGTTGGTTTCAGCTCAGGTCATGATCTCATGGGATTAAGCTCCACAGTGGGCTTGGAACTAATGGGAAATCTGCCTGAAGATTCTCTCCCTCTTCCCCTCCCCCAAGTCATGCACATGCATACACACATTCTCTCTCTCTCAAATAAATAAAAGATTTAAAAAGAAAAAAGAAAACTAATGCTAGTGACAGCTGTGAGCATAGTTAAGAATAGAAATAATCCTTTAGAATTGACTTCTGGTTCTATCAATATGACAAAGAAAGTGATATCTGTTTGTTTGATATATCTATTTAGTAAAAATGCATGAAAGTAAATTTATATATTTTTATTACAGAGTGATATCACAAACAAACTATAAATTAACACTGGAGTTAAATGAAGGTACAATTTTGAGGAACCTGCATGCTGTTCTCAAAGTGGCTGCATCAGTTTACACTTCCACCAGCAGAGCATGAGGGTTCCCCCTTTTCCACACCCTCACCAACATCTGTTTCCTGTGTAGTTAATTTTAAGATCTGTGAATTCAGTACTAGATCATTTAGTGTCAGCTCATACATTCTACAAGTCAAAGTAATGCTGTTGCTAATTCCATGATATTTTATTGTTGCAGAATTGGGAATTTAAATTACCTAACACATTTTGTTGGAAAAAGAACAGAATCTTTCTTATTCTTCCCCTTTACTTAAATCTTAGAAACCAAGGAATACTTGTTATTTTTTCTAGGGAAGATGAGGTAGGAAAATGAAATGCTTCCAAGTTTGTTATACTACACTGAGGAGCAAGAGGCAATGGCCTTGACATGTGTTTTACATTCTGATCTTATATGCAAACTAACAATGTTTTGACAGGACACATGCCCTGCTGGAGAAGAGATTGCCACATTTCTTTCTGTAGGAGTGATGGGTTTGAATACTTAGAAGTAAAACAAGTTTCTAAACATTCTTAACTAGATGTTAATAATGAATTTGCATCTTTGATTCGTTTGCATCTTTTTTGATTCATTTAACCTTAATATATTTATTTGATGCAAATTAAATCCACCTTTCTATTTTGCCTGGTGGTCTAACAATATCTTTCCCAAGTTCTATTATAAGGGAAAACAATGCTGCTCTAAGTTGCCATCACAGTATCCTTGAGGCATTCCATTTCAATATGTGCAGGGGGAGGAATAATTAAAGACAGTGGAACAGCAAGGAGTAATAGCCTAGAACAAAGTCAGGCTACTGTGAGAATTTTAAATTAGACATCCCTAATAATGAATTGCTGCAAAATATTTAATTTTATGAAATAACACCAGTGACTTGACCTCTATTAATATGTAAGGTGGCAAATTAAGGCAGTTTTATGTGTGAGTTTGTTAAAGCTCACTGCTGATTCAGGTGTTACCACAATGTGAATTCTTATGGCACTTGAAAAACTAAAATCCAGATACAGACTCCACAGTCTTTAGGTTACCTTACACCACTAAAACTTCAGTTTTTGTAGTTATAAAATATTTCCATACAGCCAAATAGAAGAGGTTGGACAAATTGATGACTACCTTCCAACCAGAACTATTAGTCTATATATTTTTTAAAAATATATGCTTTCTAATTCAGTATATCCACTGGTTTAGTGGACAAAAATAAATACATATTTATCTTAGTTTAAATAAGCAAAATTCAGGTAGGAAAGTTGGAGAAAAAATTATGCATTTCATTGCACCCTTAAAATGTATTTAGTGAGAATATTCTCCTATGCTCCTCAATGAAAACTCACTCCCCTGAGTTTTCTGAACAGTCTTAGGTAATAATAAATAAATAAATATATATACATATATATGTAATTGCTGTGAGGCACAAAATATTTTGTCTTCTGAACGTTATTATATTTCTGAAAAATAATCTTTGATTTAAAATTTCTGTTCTACCACTTTTTATAACCCATTTCACATGAATGTACAAAAACCATAAAGTCCTTAGAAAAAAGTGAAGCATTGCCAACATGGATCTTGCTGTCAAAGAGCTTTCCAGAATAAGCTATAAATGCATTGTAGAATTTTTCATACAAAGCTGAGCCACTGAAGGAAGGTGCACTTGGTGTCAATGTAGAAGACATGGTTGAGGCTTCAAAGAAAAAAGATGAGCAAGAAGCAAATTCTCCCCTGAAGAGAAGAGCAACATAGATGAAGAGATAAGATACATACACCAATGAATAAGCAGAATATTCACTATCCCCCTTATCAATTAGCATAATAAATATTTAGAAAATCAGTAAAGACATAGAATATCTGATGAACAGTTGATCCAACTGATATTTGTAGGACCTGTATCCCCAAAAAAGAAAGATGCACCTTCTTCTCAAGTACCCATGAAAGATTCACCAAGATAGACTATGTTCTTGCCATAAAATAAACCTTGACAAGTATATTTAAAATTACAACATAAATCATACAAAATATGTTTTCTGACTATAACAGAATGAGAAATAAACAAGAGTAAGATGTCTGGAAATTCCCCAAGTATTTGGAAACTAAATCGCATACATCTGAAAAGCTCATGAGCCATTAAGGGTATCTCAAGTGAGATTTAAAAAGATTTTTATCTGAATAAAAGTGAAAATACCTCATATCAAAGCTGGTGGGATGTATCTAAAACAATTTTAAATGAAATTTATAGCTTTAAAATACTTGCATTAAAGTAAAAAGTTATGATGTCTATAATATAAAATTTCACCTTAAGAATTGTGAGAAAGGGGGTGCCTGGGTGGCTCAGTGGGTTAAAGCCTCTGCCTTTGGTTCAGGTCATGATCCCAGGGTCCTGGGATCGAGCCCTGCATCAAGCTCTCTGCTCAGTGGGGAGACTGCTCTCCCCCACCTCTCTGCCTACTTGTGAGTTCTCTCTGTCAAATAAATAAATAAAATCTTTAAAAAAAAAGAAAGAATTGTGAGAAAGAAGAAAAGATTACAAACAAAGCAAACAAAGGGAGAGAGCAATAAATGTGGGCTTCATGGTGATAGAAAAGACATACAAAACAAATGAGAACAGTGGAACAGAATACAGAACCCAGACATAGATGACACAAATAAACTCATTTAATTTTTGACAAAGCAAAAGCACTTCAAAGGGCAAATAGTTATCACTTCAATAAAAGTGAATATCCACATGCAAAATAAATAAATACATGTAAATGTAGACCTTACACCTTTCACAAAAAATTAACTCAAACTGTATAGTAGGTCTAAATGTAAAACACAAAACTACAAAAGTTTCTAAAAGATACCATAATAGAAAATCTAAGTAATAGGTTGGTAATGAGTTTTTGGATACATATCACAAGTATGATCCATAAAAGAAAAAAATGATTTTGACCTTTATTAAAATTAAAGCCTCTGTTCTATGAAAGATATGTTAGGAGAATGAAAAGCCAAACCACAGACTGGGAGAAAATGACTGGGGTAAAAGCACATATATGATAAAGGACTATGTCCAAAATATACAAGGAACATCTAAAAATAAATAATAAGTGAAATAAGTCAATCAAAAGGCAATTATCACATGGTTTCACTCATATATGGAACATAAAGAATAGCACAGAGGACCATAGGGGAAAGGAGGGGAAAACTAAATGGGAAGAAATCAGAAAGGGAGACAAACCGTGAGAGACTCTGGACTCTGGCAAACAAACTGAGGGTTACAGAAGGGAGTGGGGAGGGGAATGGGGTAGCCAGGTAATGAGTATTAAGGAGGGCATGTGTTGTAATGAGCACTGGGTGTTATACACAAATAATGAGTCATTGAACACTACATCAAAAACTAATGATGTACTATATGTTGGCAAACTGAACATAGTAAAAAAAATAATAAAAAATAAATAATAAGAAAACAGTCTATTTTAAAAAAGGGCCAAAGATCACAACTCACTCAATAAGATAAGCAGCTAGAGAATAAGCATTTGAAAGGATACTAAACATCATATGTCATTATATGTCATTAGGAAATTGCAAACTAATGAAATAGTCACTACACCAGTAGAATGTCTAAAATTCAGAAAAGCTAAAAATAACAAATACCATTGAGGATATGAAGCAACAGGTATTCTCGTTTATTTCTGGTGAGAATACAAAATGATAGAGCCACTTCAGAAAATGGTTTGGTATTCTCACAAAGCTAACCACAGTCTTACTGTACATTCATGGATTACATGGATTATACTCCTATATATTTACCCAGATCAGTTGAAAACTTATATCCACACAAAAACTGCACATTAATATTAGTAGCAGTTTTATTCATAATTGCTAAAACTTAGAAGCAATCAAAGTGTTCCTTATTAGGTGAATGGATAAACAAAATGAAGTAAGTCCGTATAATAGAATATTTTTCAGCAGTAAAAAGAAATGAGCTATGAAAAGACATGGAAAAACCTTAAATGGTTATTGTTAAATGGAAGAAGCCAATCTGAAAGGGCTATATAGTATATTATTCCAAATATAAGATATTCCCAAAGTGGCAAAAAAAAAAACATAGAAATAATAAAAATATCAGTGGTTGCCAGGGGTTGTATAGGAAGGGAATGGAAGAAACATAAAATAGGAGAAGCACATGAGATTTTAAGGGTGGTGAGCATATTCTTTATGATACTTTAATGATGGATACTTGATATTATTCATTTTTCAGAATTTTATAACACAAAAGTAAGCTAAAGTAAACTATGGATTTTAGTTATTAGTGCATCAGTATTGGTTCATCAATGGTAACAAGTTTACCACATATAAGATGCTAATAATAGTAGAATGTGTGCGTGGAGGGTATATGGAAACTCTGTGCAATCTACTGTATTTTGTAAATCTAATACTGTTCTCTAAAATAAAGTCTATTGGGATGCCTGGGTGGCTCAGTTGGTTAAGCAGCTGCCTTCGGCTCAGGTCATGATCTCAGAGTCCTGGGATCGAGTCCCACATCTGGCTCCTTGCTCGGCAGGAAGCCTACTTCTCCCTCTGCCTCTGCCTGCCTCTCTGTCTGCCTGTGCTCGCTCTCTCTCTCTAACTAATAAATAAATCAAACCTTAAAAAAATAAATAAAATAAAGTCTATTAATTTTTTAAAAATAGATTAAAAATAAATAACATTGAAAACAGAAAAAAATAGTGGGAGTCAATAAAACCAAAAACTTTTTTCTTTGTAATAATAATAAGCCTATCAGAAAGTATCAACAATCTCTTAAGTAAATTGATTTAAAGTTAAAAAACTTGTACAGAAAAAAAAATCCATCAGGTGAAATATCTGGGGTTTAAATGTCTAACAAATATTTTGGAATGGAATATTACTTCTACAGATGTCTTCCAGAAAACAGGAGAGGTGGATCCACTTCCCAATTCACTGAGACCAGAATTTCCCTGATTCCAAAACCAGAAAAAGACATGACTGGAACAGAAAACTACAGACTAATATCTCTAATGCACATACATGCAAAAATTCTTATTAAAATGTCAGAAGATAGAATTCATTTTTATGCTGAGCATGTCCAAGTTCTGAGTCAGTTAATATTTTTCATCATAATAAACTAAAGAAGATAAACTTTATGATCTACTCAATATATACTGAAAAAACAATCACCAAATTTTCAGCTCTGTTTAAAATTTAAAAAAAAAAATTCCAGAAAACTGGAAACAGAAAGGAACTTCCTTTATTGATAAAGAACATCTAAAACTCTACAGCTAACATCACAATGAATTGTGATATATTTAATGTTTTTTTCCCTAAAATATGGAACAAGGAAAGGATGACTCCTCTCACCACTGCTGTTCAACAAAATTCTAGAAGTCATAGACAGGAAAATATGGCAAGAAAAACAATTAATATACATGTGAAAATTAAAACCTCTATCCATAAGTGACTGAAAAGCCTATGCAGAAATTCCAAAACTCCCTGAACTGGTGAGTGAGTTTTGCAAGGTCTCAGTATACCAGTGCAAGAAACAAAAGTCTGTCAAATTTATATATATTAGATATTAGCTATTAAATTTCAAAGTAAATATTTATAATTTGTATTAGCAACAAAATGTGAACTCTTTAAGCATAAATATAAGGAGATATATGCTATAATTACCATCTGAATAAGATGATGGAGACCTAATTCCTGCTATAAACCTGGAAATAATATAAGAAACAGTAAAAGAAAACTCTAAAGGATAGTAAGAGCAGATAAGTTTATTTGGATTCCTGGAAATAGAGGAACCACACAGTAGCAGGATGTCTTACATCCCCCACCCAAGAGAAATGGTGCCACAGATATAGTGGTCATTCTCCTCCCAAAGACACCTGAGTGTTCCGGGGCCACTACTAGGCAGACAGCTGCCAAAACAAGAACCACCAAGAGACACTTGGAAGTCCAGTTCATCCTACAGGTACTTCTTTTGCCCTCTCAGGCAGCACAAGCAGGAACCAGTAGGAGCCTCAGTAGTACTAGGCAACCCAAGTAGACTAACATTATACAGAAAAGGCTCCAAAAATTAAACTGCCATCAGAAGAGCAGCCCATAAAAATAGCTCCGGGCCTGCATGCTGAATGTAAACAGGGTCATGATCTGCTAAAATAAAAGACATATATAGAACCCTAGACTCCAAAGTAATAGAAATAGTGTCAAAAATATAACTGAAAATCACCTGCCATGTGAAGAACTAAGATACCCACAACTTGAATAAGAAAAGATAATTAACTGATAACACTAAGAAAAATCAGCTGTCGAATAAGCTGACAAAGATTGTAAAGCAGTCATCATAAAAATGCTTTAATAATCAGCAGCAAATTTTCTTTGAGATATAAAAAATTAAATCTCATCGAAGAAATTAAGAGTTACATAGTAGAACCAAACAAATTATAGAACTGAAAAATCCCTAAAAAGAAAATAAACTTCTATAAAATCCCAGTAATTTAGTGGAGATGACAGAGAATATGTAATTAATGAATTTGAGGACAGATGAATAAAATATACCAGATCTGAAAGGCAAAGACAAGATTGAATGAACAACATATGTGAACAGAGTTTAAAGGACTTTTGGGACTATGACAAATGATCTAACATTTATATCACTGGGCTCCATAAATAAGAAGATAAAGATATTGGGAATAAAAACATATTCAAATAAATTATGGCTGAATTTTTCCCTCATTTAGCCAAAGAAGTAGCTGAATCTACAATTATGTTCAGAGACTTCAACATCTCCTCTCAGCAAAATACAGAATCACTAGGTTGAAAATCAACACAATTATAGAAGATCTGAACAACTCAATCAACAGGATTAATTATTTTATAATAATCCAGAGAAAGGAGCAGAATCTTAATTTTTTTTTCAAGCAATTGTTTGTATTCACCAAGATAGGCCATATCCTGGGTCATAAAACAAATTTCAACAAATTTAAGATAATTGAAATCACAGTGTGTTCTCTTACAGTAATGCAATCAAAGTAAAAATCAAAAGACATAAAAGGAAAATCTCTAAACACTTGGAAATAAAACACAGTTCTAAGTAGTTCGCAGGTCAAAGAAGTCTTGAAATAAATTAACAAGTAATGAAGAAAAATGAAAATATGTTGTATTTTAGAATGTGGGATACAGTTAACATAGTGCTGAAAAGAAAATGGATAGCACAAAATGCTTACCTTAGAAATGAGGAAAGTTTTCAAATCAATAATCTAAGCTCCTACCTCAAGAAACCAGAAGAGAAATATAAATCCAAAATAAATAGAAGGAAGAAAATAATAAAAGAGAAGAAATAAAATTGAAATCAGAAAAGTGAAGAAAAGCAAACAAAAAGTTGATTCTTCAAAAATAATCTATGAAATAGATAAATCTCTCACAAAACTCACAAACAAAAAGAGAAGACAAATGAAATAAGACATTACTGCAGATCCTCTAGCCATTAAAATGATAAGAGAATACTACAAAGAACTTACACTTATGTGACAGCTTATAAGAAGTAATGCAATTACTCAAAAACTCAAACTACCAGAATTAAGTACGTTTAGAGATTCAAAATGGTTCTGTAATTGGTAAAGGCATTGGATTTTAATAAGGGTATTCTTAAAAGAGTCTCCATTTTCATGTAGCAGTGCCTTAAAAAATAAATAAGCAACTTTCCTGTTACCCAGAAATTACGCTCCTGGACATTTTTTTCCAAAAAAATTAAAATGTGTGTTCAAATAAAACAACTTGTAAATGAATGTTCATAGCAGTCTTTTGTAATAGCCAAAAACTGAAGACATGTTGGGATTAACGTAGAGTATGAAATCAGCCATAATACCTGACTTGTTAAAATGTAACACAGAGGCCGGTGGGGGAGAGGGAAGGTTTGGGAGAAGGTCCTAGGCCTTTGGAAAGCCTAGGCCTTTGTGACCACTCTGTTGTTGGAATGCCAGGGGAGTTGTCTTCCCCAAAACTTTTTTAGCCCCAACAGCTGCCTTGTGATCTAAGAGCTGTATGCATTGTCCCTTAGGCTATGTTTAGCAGAACACATGGAACGTGCAGATTAGCATATCATATCTTTCCCATAAACAGATCCTCCTAGTTTCAATAAGACCCCATGTCACACATCATGTGCTTGAGAAACAGTGATAAGGATGTGTGATTATCCTGAAGGGCCAATAAAAGCAGGAGGAAAGAACAAAGGGTCTTCATCTCTGAACGATTACCCCCTTGTCTTCTCTCCTTCACAGTAAAGTGTGAAGTAATCTTTCATCCATGAGCACAGGGTTTGCTGGCCACTCCCAGCAAAGACAGACCAGATGTCCTTCAATGAGAAAATGGGTAAGCAAACTGTGGTGCATATAGAATGCTGACTACTTTTCAGCAATGAAAAGGAATGAGTGATTATTACAAGACTTGCACAAATCTGCAGAAAATTATACCTGGTAATAAGAACAAATCCCAAGAGTTTACAGATTGTGATTCCATTTTTTAAAATATTTTGTTTATTATTTGAGAGAGAGAGAAAAGCAAGTGAGTTAGAGAGGTACAAAAGCAGAGGAGAGGAGCAGAAGGAGAGGGACAAGCAGACTCACCACTGAGCAGGGAGCCTGACATAGAGCTTGATCTTAGAACCCTGGGATCATGACCTGAGCCAAAGGCAGATGCTTAACTGACTGAGCCACCCAGATGCCCCTGTGATTCCATTTTTATAATATTTTGCAATCACAACATTTTAAAACACTTCTTAAAAGGAAAAACAAATAGGAGGTGGATGTGATTATAAAAACAACACAAAACTTTGGTGAGAATGGCTGAGAATCTTGATCACAGTGGTTCTTGTGCAAACATGCACAAGTGATTACAGAACAAAATACACACACACACACACACACACACA
>RCUC01136813.1:0-10845 GCA_003697995.1 Taxidea taxus jeffersonii
GAGCTGAGGCCTTGGCTCAGGCGCTGGGGACCCCCGGTCCTGCAGGAGGAGCCCTGCCAGGAGTCAGCCCCTCTGCAGACAGCTGCTGCTTGAAGCTGCCAGCACGCTCTCTCATCTCACTGGTGTGCAGGGCTCTTACCGGCTTGTGGCACACCCGGTGCCCAGGGGTCTGCTGTCAGGATCATTACTGGAAGTCCACCTTTCCTGTGAGCATTCCTTATTACCCGAGAGTCAAAGCCACATGAAGAGAAATGACAAGAATCCATTGTCTCCCAAACACGCCCACCAGTGGACAGGGGGCCATCAACCATCACCAGGGCCTCTTTGAGCAGACAGGTATGGAGAGCAGATAAAACCCACTCAGCAAACCCCTGTGAGCATGGGCTCCTCCAGTATGTTTAGGGGAGAAAGGGGAAATTCAGGATTAAAGTCGACGGCACTGTTGTTAGGAGACTATCTTAGATCCCTGGGCAACCCTGTGTCGGGCTTGCCTGCTCATCTATTCATCTATTCATCCCCATCCGTCCGTCTATCCTCCTCACATATCCAACCACCCATCCATCCCCCACCCCCACATCCATTCATCCACCCCCTGCCCCCCACATCCTTCCGTCCATCCATCTGTCCATCCTCCCCACATCCATCCATCCATCACCCCCACCCCCACATCTATCCATCTATTATCTCCCACCCTACATCCATCCATCCTTCCATCCTCCACCCCCCACGTCCATTATCCCCCACCCCCACGTCCAACCATCCATCATCGCCCACCCCTCCCACACAACCATCGATCCACCCTTTACTCCCCATATCAAACCATCCATCCATCCATCCATCTTTCCCACATCCATCCATCCATCACCCCCCACCCCCACATCCATCCATCATCCATCCTCCCACATCCATCCCCACCCCCACAAACCACATACGTCCTCTGGACACAAAGCCTTACTGGATGCCTGGCACACAGAAATGGGCTGGGTCCCAGGAGCTGGTGGCCGTTGTGAGACAGGCTGAGTGTTTCCTGGTGGGAGAAGATGCAGCTCCAGGGCTGCAGGTGATCAGAGAGGCACCCGATCCAGCAGGAGATTCAGGACAGAGAAGACTTCTCAGAAAGGGAACACCCACGCTGGGTCCTTCTGGTCTGGGGAGGAGGGGACCAGGGCAGGGTGCAGCCAATAGAGAAGAGCAAGGGATGCCCTGAGTGAGGGGCCAGGGCCGGGCCCAGCTGCCGAGTACAGGGGCCCCAGCATCCTGTGTGTCTGGTGCAGGAAAAGGCAGGAGGCCCAGCTGGCAGGGGGAGGGGCAGCTGACAAAGCTCACGGCCACCCATGAGGGGGACACAGGGGAACACGGGGCAATCAGGTCAAGTTTAGAAGGGCCATGCCAGAGAGCCACTAGGTGTAAGACAGAAGCCAGCAAACCTTCTGTGGACAGGGCCAGGGAGCTGTCTTTGCGCTTGTCATCCATGCCCTGGTGGGAGAGCAGCCACAGACAGCGTGCGGACACCCCGTGCCACAAAACTTGACTTTGAGAAGCAGGTGTCGGGCTCAATTTGGCCCAACTCAGAGGTAGAATAAAAGCATGTTCGGCAGGCTAGTCCCAATTCTGGGTGCCCTTACAGGGAAAAACCTACAGAAAACAGCCGTCTGGGCACTGGAACGGGGACAGCCTGGGGCTGCCAGGGGTTCTATCCAGGGCCTGTGTGGGGCGGGCCGGGGCAGGATGTTGAGACGAGGGCAGCTTGTGGGCTCATGCGCCTGACCGCAGGCTGTCGGACTCACACCAGAGTCCCTTTGGTCCATCTGCAGGCGACAGAGGCTGATGTCTGGGAAAGGGGTGGCCGACCGGTCCCTCAGGGCAGGGCTCCTCTCCTCCCACCAGGAGTGCAGATAGATGGGTTATCGGTCTGGAGTGGGAGAGGTAGGAAGGCGCCCTTGCTCTGGAACGAGAGCTCACCGTGGACCTGTGGCGTGGAGCTGCTTCATTGTCCAACTTCCTGGCAGCTGCCACCGCCAAGTGGGGAACAGATTGGCTAATCATCCTGGTGGCCGTGATGTTGGTGTGGCCACGCCCATGTGGGCGACATGCACCGAGCAGGGCCTCTGTGCGCCATGTGCACACGGGAACAGTGCGGAGCCCTGCCCCTTGGGGAAAGGATCCATCTTTAGGGCCAAGTCACGGCGGTGGAGGAGACGGCCCCCTGCCTGTGGGGAGGGGGCAAGAATGAGTTCTGGTTCCAGAGAATTCTCTTTGACCCATCAGGGCACTGAGCAGCGTGGGCGGCACCGGCTAGCATCACTGCTGTCCTCGTGTCCCCTGCCTGTTCTGGAAGGTAACATCCCAACCACCATCCAGGACAGAGGGGACGATGCTAGAATGGGCCTCAGGTGCCACCTTTGGCCTCCGACCGCCGCACGCTCTCTGTTGATTGACTGGGAGTGTAAATGCCTTCTGGTTCATTTCGCTCTTGGCGTGAGCTCTTGGCGTGAGCTGAAATTCCCCATTTCAGACGAACAGTTTAAGAAAAAGAAAATGACTAAGTGTGCACTTTATGTAACAGCCATTAAGATAATTTGATGCTCTGTTTTGATTCAGGGTACAATATTCCCTTAAAGAAGAGACCTTCTCTGCTTTCTTGAGAATTCCAAAGGCTAGGAATTAAATCTCTTCCCCAATAAAAATGAGAAGCCTGGTCTCACATCTAAACATTACAGCTTCTCTGCAGCCGAGAACAGGCTTTCCAAATACACAGGAGCCTCATCAAACAGACTCGATGTCATGAGCATGGCTGATGCTTGTCGAGTGCTTAGTAATTGCCGGGTATCGGGGCTTCCTGAGGTCACAGAGGCTACTGTGACACCCCCTTTACAGGTGAGGACAGCAAGGCACCGGGAGTACCACTCAGGTCATAAGTGACGCCATCAGGGAAGCATCCCCAGGTGCCTGTGGGCACGTCCACCGGCTGGGGAGCCCGAGGGAGGTTGGGCCCCCAGAGGTGCTCCCCGCAAGTGGCGGGGGAGGAGAGATGCACCAGCTCACCGCAGGACCAGCTGTTCTCTGGAGGGAAGCCACTTCCCACTGTCCTATGTCACAGGCCACCTTTGCAACCCTGACCGCCCCCATGGACCCCCCACCCAGAGATCCCCCACTGCCTGGCGGTGGCCCACCTCCCTAGCAAGGTGTCCAGAGAGCACTGCTGAGTCCAGCCCGTCCACCTCTCCAGCTCCTCACTGTGCTCACTGGAAGCCCTGGTGACCTGCCCCATGCATGAAGGTCTTGCCCTCCTACCCGGCCCCCCGGGTGGCCTGGAAGCCTCTCCCTGGAGTGCAGGCCTGGAAGAGGCCCCTGTCCTCCCCCCCCCCCCCCCCCCTGCCTCAGGCATGTTTCTGTGCATCCGAACCCACCTGCATGCTTCCTCTCTCCCAGCTCTGCCTCACTCCAACTGAGGCCTCCTGGGCGCAGGACCACTTCCCTTTGGCTGTGCCCCAGGGCCCAGTGCCACCTGCCCAAGGGCACCAGACCTCCCCTCAGCTTCTGCTTCCTGGACCTCCCAGCGCCTGTGCCCGCGGGCCAGAATCCTCCTTGGGGAGAGGGGCTCGCCACCCTGTGCAACATGCGCTGAACCAGAGACGACAGGCTCATTTCTGGGCTCTCAGATGGATTCCCCTCTCTAGTCCTTCCTTGTGCCAGGACCCCGCTGTCCGGACCATGTCACTTTGTAGCTTGCTTTCCTGCTTTGTTCTTTCTCAAAATGAACTTGGTTGTTCCAGGCCCCTTGCCTTTCCATGGGAATCGTCAAGTTTCTAGAACTTACTAATTTCGCAAAGTTTGTTAATTTCTAGAGAAGTTGGTGGGATCCTGCTGGGGATTGTGCTGTGTCCCCACAGGGGGGCTGGGGGAGGCCGCTGCTCTGCTTTCCAGGATCTCCTATGAGGTTGGCTCAGGGCCTCCCCCCACTCGCCCTCAGGAGTCGCAGGGTCCCTCCGGACCCAGGGCCACCCTGCCCTCTAGGAGCCAGATGTCAGGATGAGGCCCCAGGGCAGTTCAGGAGACAAGCTGCTGCCAGGCCAGGGTCCAGGCCCTGGGGGACGAAGGTTTGCTTCCACCTCACTCTCTCCCAAGTCTATAAATGACAACTCATCCTGGGAGACTCCAAACAGCCCAAATTCCTCTAAATATTTACAAGGGGCTTACACTGCTGAACAACGAGAGTGGAAATTCCAGTCTGAATTTCCCCAGGTACCCAAACATTGATCACAAACGCACCTCACTGAGCTCTTCCAATTCAGTTAAAATCACAGAGTTTACCTGTCTCTTTATTGCTTTAAATTCTTCCAAAAGCAGACAAAGCATGGGTCGTAGCATGAATATGCTGGTGTTGGCTCTTCTCCGTCCTCCAAGTCTCCCTCCTGTCTCCTGGGAGCCACTGTCCTGGGGCTGCATCCTGGAGTTACAGAGGACCTGCTCTGTGTCTGTGCAGGGCGACATGAGGTCTGCACACTGGACACTGTGGCAGGGGCCTGCCTGTGCCCTAAGTGGCAACCCTGGGCGCAGGCCGAGCCTTCTTTTCACTGCTGAGGTGGTGCTTGCCTCAGTGTCCCCTGGGCCCACATTGGCTTCTCCCTGTGTCAGGTTTTCCCTCCACTCGTGTGTCCTTTTGCTTTTGCTTCGCTGGGCTTCCCGACCCGCTATGCTGTCGCTGCGCCTGGACAGGCCACAGGGAGCCAAAGGATGCCCATGGCTCTGTTAACTTTGTTTCCTGCAGACACCTTCTCTTAGGAAAACAAATGCAGATCCACTTAACCAACAGTTATAAACTTAATAGAACAAATGACCCATGGGCATGGCATTTCCCCTTTTCCAGAACGGATAAACATGGACCATAGCCCACGATGTCCTTTTACACTGCTTCATAGCTGTGGTAAGTGTAGAGGCTCCAGCACAGACTCCAAACACAGCAGCTCAAGGAATCTACACGTTTGGCTCTCTCAAGCCCTGCATCCACAGTCATGGTCACTTAGGGACCCAGGTCCCTCCAGATCGTATCTGCCTGGTAGAAGCCAGGTTAGCAGGTGGGCATGGGGAGCCTTCCCCGGGCTCATGCCCGAGCCCTGCCCACAGTCCCCTGGGTTCAGACAAAGCCGTAGAGACAAGAAGGTGGGGACAAGAAGAGTCCTTCTTTCCACCAGCAGGAGGGAGATGGGCCAGGGAGCTCCAGGCAGCCTACCTGGAGGAGGTGTGCAGGGAGAGTCTCGAGTTCTTTGCGATAGGCACGTTTCCTAAGGTGTGCGTGTGTGCATGCCTGGCTTTCAGGGGAGGACACAGAGGGCAGGAGAAAAGTCGTGAGCTCCAGCACGAGGCAGCATTCCTTCCCTGGGAAATGGAAATCACCACGACATGGCCGGAGGGCGTGGGGACCATCAGACACCATCCTCCGATTGTGTGACTCAGCTGCTGTTACTGTTGAATTGTCACAATTTGTGTTGCCGTTGCTGATTTACGGATGAGGATGTTTTGCAGAGGGGAGCACAGGGACTGCTGCTGGGCTGGGCTGGGCTGGCCTGGGGTCCTTGTCCAACCCCTGGAGGGCAGTCGCGGCCCCACTAGGAGAAGAGGAGTCCCAGTGTCCTGAGCTTTTCTGTGAAGAGAGGCCAGACGCTAGCCCCCTGCACCTCCCAGAGAAGCAGAGGTAGGGGGCAGCATGGGATGGGGTCACTCTGAGTCCCTCCAATCCCCCTCCAGACCCAGGACTCTGGGGCTCTAAGCTTTGGGGCATGACAATAGGCTCATTGATTTTCACTCTGTGTACAGAGTGATTAAATTTTTATGTTCCTAATCGTCAGGCATCTGCTCAGCAGCTTCTTTGTACTTTGCTGCTCAGCTCACCTGCCAACTTCTTAACCCTTCAGTGCTGGTGAGCCCACGCATGCCCTCCGCCTGCCTGCGTGCTCTCTTCCGGGGACGGCAGCCCGGCTGTGTACAGAGCTGGAGCTGAGCAGTCAGACCGGCCCGGAGGGCAATCGGGACTCTACCTCCCTGAGCTGCCCCTCTCCTGAGCTGCTATGGCCTCTAGTTCCCTCCTGTAAAATTGTCAACGACAATGTCTGGGCCTCAGGGCTGAGGTCAGAAAAACTACAACATGTCTACATGTAGTTGTGCTCAGCTCACGTTTTCTGGAAGGACACTTGGGCCAAGGCCTGGGGCTGAGGTTCTGGGCAGGGCTGGCCCACCCACAGAGACCCGGAGGGACAGAGATGGCCTGGTTTGAGGAGTGAGAGGTTCTGGGGGTTAATGGGAGGGAGTGGTCCACAGTTCACCCTGGGACATAAGAAGACATGGGATCCCTAGGAAAGCCACAGCCTCGGGGCTGCGGGGCTGGTGAGGGGATGAGCTGTGTCGGGAATGCTGCTCTGGGCACGGCCTCTGGTTTTAACTTTTTCTGGCTTCTTTTAAGCTAATGTTTCCTGGGTACTTACTGGGAGGCAGGTGTGCCCGGGGCTGTTTCCATGAATCCTTGCCATCCCCATTTTACAGGTGGGGAAACTGGAGCTGATGGAGCTTGTGGAATGTGCCCAGGTCAGCGTGCAAGTGGGGCATGCAGAATGGGGCCGTGTCTGCCCCTCACCAGTCCTGTGAGGACACTCCTGCTGGCCTGGGATCCCCTGTTTGACGGGGAGACAATCACATCCCACAAAGTTCCAACTGGGCTCCCAGGAAGCAATGGTTCAAAGATGCTATGGGTGGGGGTGGGGTAGGGAGAGGAAAGGGGAGGGCAGGGAGGAGGAAGGGGAGGAAAGGAGGAGGGGGGCGCAGAGGGGAGGAAGTGAGGGAGGAGGAGAGGAAGGAAGGGAGGAGAGGAAGGAAGGGAGAATGGGAGGTGAGAGGGGAGTAGGGGGAGAGCCACGGTGGAGGTGAGCACAGAGAATTCTCCTCCCAAAGAGGCTTCAGTATGGTTTGGGGAAGGGTCTCCCCCACAGCCCTCAGGCTCCCAGGACCACCACCCAAAGCCTCCAGTCCCCACAGGCCTCTGGCTATGTCCTGCCAAGTGGAAGAATTCCAAGTTCTGGGCCCCATGAGGAGAGAAGGGCCAGAGGTCCTCCCCGAGGCCTCCCCCATGGGGCTCAGACTCAGCCCTTGGGGCTCCCTGGTCTCCTGTCACCAGGCTTGGCAGCCCTGGGTCTCGGGAGGTCTCCACAGGGTGCTGAGCAGGACGAGGCTGCAGGGACACATCTGGTGGGGGTCTGGTCTGTATCTGAAAGAGGGCAGGGGGCTGCTCGTCCCGCTCTGGACTGTGGGGATCCCCCTGTGTTTATGGTCCTGAGATTTCCACGGGTCCCTGGGAGGGGACAGGGTGGACAGTGATGGCCTGAAGCCATCCCCCAGTCCCTCCAGAGTCCCAACTCCAGGGAATAATTTGACAACGGCAACAACTCTGGCTTATGAAACCCCTGGGCCAGGTTTCTCAGGCGCTTCATTTCTAGGTTCCCTGGAAGGATGAGGCCGGCCCCTCACTCCAGCCGCCCGAGGGTCCCCTGTGGTCCAGGCCCAGGCCCCTGCCCACCCCACATCCACAAGCCTTCCTCCCCAGGCGCTCAAACATGCAACCATTTGTAAGGCCTGGTTTCCCCAAACCCGAGGACAGGAGGCTGCTGCGGTCCAACCGACTTGATTCTGGGCAGATGCATAATGTATGAGCTGCGGGACCAGAGCAGCTCAGCCTCGACCTGACGGATGACAATTAAAGTGAATCTTGGCGCTTTTCCTTGTAAATCAGGATCTCCTGGCGGTTCTGGCCCAGCTGTTGGCTCGCAGTGGAGGGACCACGATCTGTCCGGAGGCAGCAGCACTGGGTGGGAGCTATGGGAACTGGCCGATCTTCAGCAGAAGACACGGACCCTCTCTTAGATTTATGGCACCGCTTGCATCCTGGGAGAGATCCCAGAGCCATTGGGGTGTGCAGGGAGGCAGTTGGACCAAGGCAGGGGAGCTTCTGTCCTTGCTGAGCTGGGGCTGGTCTGCTACTTTGGTCTGTGTGTTCCGGGAACAAGGAGGGGAGTGGGTGGTGATGGGGCCCCTGTCCGTTTGCACCCTCCCTGTTTGCACCCCCGTCTGCACTCCCTCCCCAATACTCTGGCTGCACAGAGCGCTGGGGGGCACCGCTTTCCCATGACACTGGGACTATGTTCTCTCTTGTTGTCTGGCCTTTGGTTCTCCCCGCTGTCTGCACCCCTGGGAGTTTTCGGAGGGTCTCTATCTTCTTTGTCTTATAGGCTCAGCCCACTATCCAGCTTCGTTTTTTTTTTATTTTTTTTATTTTTATTTTTTCCAGCTTCGTTTTAAAAAAAATCTGAGGACTCTCATCTTCCCACCTTTCTGGAAAACTCTGCCATGGAGCTCTGAGGCCGGGCCCAGGTTCTTTTCTCACCCACACTGCTTCTGATTCTAAAGGAGCTTAACACACAACCAGCAGCCACGGCTTCACGCCTTTCGTCCCCCCTTGGCCTTCTTCTCCCTGCTTCAGTGAGAGCTCCTCCGTTTTGCTCTGTGTGCCCCAGCGCTACCTGCCCACAAGGACGTTGCTGGGTTCCAAAGCCGCGGTCTTGATTTCCAGAGCTCAGGCCCGCACAGGGCACTGGGAGTGCCACTCAGCCCACTGTGTAAGGCCAGCCCCCATCATCGGGGTTGAGTCACAGTCCCCCAAAGATACACATATGCCCTGATCTCTGGGATTTGTAAATGTGCGAATATGGCCTTATTTAGCAAGAGGGTCTTTGCAGATGTGATTAAGGATCTTTAGATGAGGAAAGACCCTGGACTATCCGTGGGGGCCCTAAATCCAGTGGCAAGCCATGAGGAGTTTTCTTTCTCTTTTTAAGATTTTATTTATTTATTTCAGAGAGAGAGAGAGTGAGAGAGAGCATGAGAGGGGAGAAGGTCAGAGGGAGAAGCAGACTCCCCATGGAGCTGGGAGCCCGATGTGGGACTCGATCCTGGGACTCTGGGATCATGACCTGAGCTGAAGGCAGCTGCTTAACCAACTGAGCCACGCTGGCACCCATGAGGAGTTTTCTTATAGGAGACAGCCAGAGGGAACGTTGAGGCATACGGGGGAAGCCCACACAAGAGAAGAAGCCATGTGACCACAGGGGCAGCCCCACCCACACCTTGATTTTGGGCATCAGGCCTCCTAGCTGTGGTTTGAGTCACTCGGTGTGATGATCTGTCATGACGGCCCCAGGACACTGATCTAGTCATCTTGACCCAGAAGAATGGAAGGTCCTCCTCTGGGGAGCTGGCTGCTCAGTGTTGAGGGGCCCCGGGCCTGGGAACCCAGGCACTCGGCCTTCGGGGCTCCTCCCCCAGCCTCAAGCCACAGCCACAATACCAGCCTCTCATTAGGAGCATCTGTCAAGAAACAGGCTGTCTGATCACCCCTGGGTCCACTTATACACTCCTTTGTGCTCTAACATAATTTTACAGACAAGCCAAATGGATCTCAGACTTGTGAATGCAAGGGGAACTGAAAAAGCACCCAAACTTCAAACAATATTAAGGTTCTAAGAGATACCGTTTGCCAGCAAAGGTGCTGAGGTTTTGCCCTTGGCAGGGTGACCCCTGGTTCCAGAGCCTTCCAGGCACCCCGGGTAGGGGTCACAGAATGAGTGGAGCAGGGTAGAGGTCCCCTGGGGGGGTCCATCTTCTTACTAGGGATATCTTGGACACCAGAGATGTGTTCCCACGGGGTGTGAAGTGTTCAGTGACCTGCCAGCAGGCTGGATGTCTTAGATGAGGTGGACAAATTCCCAGAACCTAGAACCTCCCAAAACTTAATCACAAAGAAACAGAAAATCCGAAGAGATCCACAACTCATAAGGAGACTGAATCAGTCCTCAAAAACCTCCCGACAGAAAAACGTCATTGCCCCCATGTCTTCACTGGTGAATTCCACCAAACATTTGAAGAATTCCTCTCAAACTTTTCCAAAACAACTGAAGAGGAGGGAACGTTTCCTAAGTCATTCTAGGAGGTCGGCATTTCCTGACGCCAAAGCCAGAGACACTGGAGGAAAACTATAGCCCAACATCCCTTACGAGCATTGAGGCAACATCCTCGACAAAATACTGGCAAACCGAATTCAGCAGCGTATTAAAAGGACTAGACACCACGACCAAGTGGGTTTAATTCCAGAATGGAAGGACAGTTTATACATGTAAACTGATCGATGTAATACGCCACACCAACAGACTGAAGGGGAAAAACCCATGTGATCACATCCATTGATGCAGAGAGAGCATTCGACAAAATAAAACACCCTTTCATGCTAAAAACACTCGACAAACTGGGAACAGAAGGGAACTTCCTTCATGTAACAAAAGTATGTATGAAACCCCACAGGAAGCAGCGTGCAAATCAGAACTACCATGAGATCCCACCTCACACCCAGCAGGACGGTTACTATTGAAGAAAACATAAACTAACCAGTGTTGGTGAGGATGTGGAGAAATTAGAACCCTGTGCAGCATTGGTAGGAGTGCAAAATGGTGCAGCCGCTGTGGAAAATAGAATGGAAGTCCCTCGCAAAATTAAAAATAGAACTACCCTATGACCCAGCAATTCCACAGCTGGGTATGTACCCCAAAGAACTGAAAGCAGGGTCTCCAAGAGGTGTTTACACACCCATGTTCACTGTAGCATGAGTCAGAGCAGCTAAGACAGGAAAACACTCAAGTGTCTATCAACCAATGAATGGAGAAGCAAAAGGATGTCCATCCACAGGATGGAATGTTCCTCAGCCTTAAACTGGAAGGGGACTCTGACACTGACCACCACATGGAGGAA
>RCUC01136814.1:0-11400 GCA_003697995.1 Taxidea taxus jeffersonii
AGGGAGAGGGAGAGGCAGACTCTCCGCTGAGCAGGGAGATGGACATGGGGCTCGATCCCAGGACCCCGAGCCGAAGGAAGACGCTTAACCCACTACCACTCACGTGTCCCTTCTTGACACCACTTTTAAGTATACAGTTCAGTGCCATTAATTACATCCAGACGGTTGTGCAACCATCTCCACCACCTATTTCAGGAACTTCTTCATCTTCCCCAAGCTGAAACTCGGTACCCATAAAGTACTAGCTCACTATCCCCTCCTCGTTCTCAGGCTCGGGCAACCAGCCTTCTACTTTCTGTCTCTGAATCTGACTACTCTAGGTACCTCATCTGAGTGGAATCGTATAGAATTTGTCCTCTCAGGACTGGCTTATTTCACGGAGCATAATGTCCTTAAGGTTCACGCGTGTCATAGCATGTGTCAGAACCATCTTCCTCTAGAAGGCTGACTACTGTCTCCATGTATGTGTGCCCCACATTTTGTTTGTCTGCCCAACCGCTGATAGACACTTGAGCTGCTTCCACCTTCCAGCTGTTGAGTCATGCAGCTGTGAACACAGGGGGACAAACCCCTACATGGTCGAGTCCCTGCTTTCAGTTTTTTGGGGTATCTGGCCAGAAATGGAACTGCTGAATCATACGGCGACTCTACATGTCAATTTTTGAGGAACTGCTATGCCGTTTACCACAGCAGCTGCCCCATTTTACATTCCTGCAGGCAACACACACGGATTTCCTCTATAGCCTCACCACGTTTTGTTTTAGGTTGGTTGGTTGGTTCTTCTCACAGGAGTCACCTTAATGGTGTGAAGTGTCTACCATCTATCGCCTTAATCTCCATTTCGCACTTTACTTTTCACTCCGTTCTGTGGTTTAATTTTTTTCCCCCTCACAGCATCACAAGCTTCTTGGTGGCAGAGACTGTCTTGGACAATTTCTCTATGCATGAGTCTGGGGTCGTGATCCTCCCAGTGTGATCCCCTGAGGCATGGGCCCACCTGGGAGCTTAAAATGGGAGTTAAAAATGGAGAGGCTCTGGCTGTGCCCTGAAACTAACAAACCAGAATCTGCATTTTAACACAATCTCCTGCCCCCGCCCAAAGCACATGGGGGCGGAGCCACACTATGAGGGGGAAAGGCAACAGACCTTCCTTCCGTCCATAGGTTCCACTCCCTCATCCTGCTGGTTCTTTACAAATGTGTGCTGCCTGGGTGGGGTGGGGGGGGAGCGGTGGTCATGAGGAAAATCAACAGCCCTATTAACACCCAGCATCAAGCACTGATCACAACTGTGAAAGAGCATCTCTTGAAAAGTAGTTCAAAGCAGGTTGAAAAATAGGGCAGAGAAAACTCAAAGCCAAGAGGAGCAAAGGAAACATGATGAAATGGCAGGTGCCATCCTGGGTAGGATCCTGAGACAAAGAAAGGTCATTGGGGGAAAGAAAAAAAGAAACCTGAATAAAGTACAGACTTCAGTTCATTATCATGTATGGATACATTGTGACAAATGTACCATAGGAATGCAAGAAGGTAGTAACAGGGGAAATTGGGCGTGGGGGATATGCGAATTCTCTGTGCTACTTCACCCTTCTTCTGTAAATCTAAAACTACTTACTCTAAAATAAAAAGTTTAGGGGCACCTGGGTGGCTCAGTCAGTTAACTGCTTTCAGCTCAGGTCATGATCCCAGGGTCCTGAAATGGGGACCCACTCAGGGCTCCCTGCTAAGTGGGGAGTCTGCTTCTAGCTATTCCTCTGCCACTACCCCTCCTTCACATGCTCTCTCTCTCAAATAAATATTTAAAAATAAGTAAATAAAATAAAATTTATTTAAAAGAGGGAGGCAGATGGAGAAATAAAATAAAAAAATACACGAAAAGCATACCTTCCAAAGTATTAAGTACTTAGAATTAAAGCACTCCCCTGAATGCCTCCTGCATCAGAGAAATTCAAATTTAAAATTGTCCTGAAATTAATGAAAAGTTGCTCCCAGCAGGGATGGGCGAAGAACTGAAAGAAAGGAAGGAGGATAGAGGGGATATGATTCAAAGAAAAAAAGAGGGAAGCAGAGAGTAAGCAGGGCATCACTATGACAGCTGCGGAAGTAGAGGAAGTAACATTTGTGTTATTAATTTCCTGTTATGGGATTGCTGGAGCCTCCAAGGCCTTATGTTGTCAAAGTGACATCTTCGCAGCCCTGAGGAAGGACAGTCAGCAGCTGCTTGCCTTTGACTCTGACAGAGGTCCAGCACCTCTCTGCTGGGCCTGGGACAGGATACAGCACACGTCAAGAACTATCCCAGCACTATCTTATCTGCCTTTGCTGGGTTGAAATGTACTTCCTTGAGATGAAAATCTCAGTCATGTCAATTCTTAGAAGAACCACTGACATCAAGTCAGTCACTAAAGTCAAGAGCCACAGGGACTAAGTTTTACTGACGGGCTACCAAGTTCAGGCCCTACACCAACCCTTTCCATAAACTCATTCTTTCTAGGGAAATGACTTCTTTCTCTCCTAGCTCCTCAAATAAGCTTCTTCACTGAATAGGTCATATTTTGTTTATATCAAAATATTTACCTTAGGGAAGCAAACACCATTAAAATAAATCCACAGTATGGGGTGCCTGGGTGGCTCAGTCGGTTAAGCATAGGACTCTTGGTTTCGGCTCAGGTCATGATCTCAGGGTCATGGGATGGAGCCCCGTGGGCTCTGCACTCAAAAAGGAATCTGTTTGAGATTCTCTTCCACTTCCTCTTTCCTCTGCCCACTCGCCCACAATAAATAAATGAATCTTTAAAAAAATATCAATCTGGGATATTTATCTTTTTATTCCAGATTTTGTCAATCTGGGATAAAATATCAATCTGGGATACGCCTGGGTGGCTCAGTTGGTTAAGCGGCTGCCTTCGGCTCAGGTCATGATCCCAGCGTCCTGGGATCGAGTCCCACATCGGGCTCCTTGCTCAGCAGGGAAGCCTGCTTCTCCCTCTGCCTCTGCCTGCCATTCTGTCTGCTTGTGTCTGCCTGTGCTCGCTCCCGCTCTTCTGACAAATAAATAAATAAAATCTTTAAAAAAAAAATCAATCTGCCGTAAAACAATTAGTACAATGACGAATAATACATTATTCCTATACATTATAGCAGGCATTTCTTCTCTACACCATATTTAAATAATGTGCCACAATGGGGCGCCCGGCCGACTCAGTCAGAGGAACATGTGACTCTTGATCTCAGGGTCATGAGTTCAAGCCCCACATTGAGCATAGAGCTTACTTAAAAAAAATAAATAACATGGGCCCTTAGGTGGCTCAGTCGGTTAAGCATCTGCCTTCAGCTCAGGTCATGATCCCAGGGTCCTGGGATCATGTCCTGCATCAGGCTCCCTGCTCAGGGAAGAGCCCGTTCTCCCTCTCCCCCTGCGTGTGCTTGCTCACTCTCCTTCTCAGCCCTCAATAAATACATAAAATCTTAAAAAAAAAAAAAAAAAGTACTTGTGATCATCGTAAGTTTAGTGTGGCACAGGAATGATATGGCTATCAAAAAACTGACAGTATTATCCTAAATTAATAAAAATATAATACCCAAAACAATGGGGAAAAAAGCATTTACTAAAAACAGATCACATGTCATCACTGATGTTCGATACTTCGAATATGTCATCCATTTATTGCTCACAGTACCCTTTGCATGACGGAATTATTGTCTCCATTTAACAAGATGGATAAACTCAAGACTCGAAGATCAGAATATGGCACACCGGTCCCAAAGCCAGCATGTGGCAGAGCTGGATTCTGAGCCCAAGCGCATCCCATGGCTGAGCTCATGCCGTTTCCATTAGTATCACTCTGCCCAGGCAACTGGTTTGGCCAGAGCTGGAATCCCACATTGATTCCAGACCTTGCACTGTAAAATGGGACCTAGGCACCCAAGGGAACACAGCCCAAGGACAGCAACCAGAGAGAAGGGAAATTAAAACATCTTCTGTGAGAAATGGTGAGAGAAGAAACTCGGCCATGAGGCAGGGAGACACATCTCAAGAACTACTGTGTAGGAAAGGTGATAGACATTCTGGGTGATCAAAGAAACCAGCGGTAGGGCAAAAGAAGGCCAGAACTAGAGGAAGACAGATGTGCATTCAAAAAAAAGAATGCAGAAGAATTTCGGAAGAGTCACTGTCTCATGGAGCAGTGAGGTCTGCATTCCAACAGGTAAGAGGCCACAAATGATCTAGAGGAACAGTGATACAGAATTCCAGATAGACTTTAAGATCCCTTCTAACTCTAAAACTTGGGACTTAGTTACCCTGATTCAGAATTTTACCATATAGTCCACTTACATAGAATATACACAGGCCATATAAGGATCACATGTTTTCATAAAATATGTCTAATTTACAACAAATATGTTGAAGTCTTTGTCAGCCCTTGGAGGACATCATTAGGAATATTAAATGTCATCAAGCAGCAGGTACCACAGAAAAATCAGCGAGAAAAAAATGTCAAGCTGCAAAGAATAAGCACATGTGAGAAATGTGTTCAGGCCTGGTCCTGAAGGGGTCCATTTGCACAGGCCTTGGTAAGCTGCCATGATGTAATTCCTGGAGAGTCACAAACCAGAGAGGCCCTAAAGAGGAGCCCGTATCAAGCACCAGGCCCTTTCAGGAAAGCATACACTGGGCACAAGACCCTTCCCCCAGCATACTGAAAACCCTCTCTGAATCTCTTCATGCAACTGTCAGTACGGAATCAGCAAGAATGTGGCAAATGTCGGCCTGTAATCGCAAAGACTCAGAACTCTTCAGCAAGGAGGTTTGCCCTCCTATTATGCGTTACAGGATAGGCTGATTATTTCCTTCAAAAGGACAGAACCTTCACAGCAGAACTATTGCAGATTTCCTGACTTTACTCCGCATTACAGACTGCTTCAAGCCTCCTGGGCCACTACTGTCTTCCACGTGTCTCCCCATCTGTTCTGTAGGGAAGTTCGCTGGCTAAGCCAGCCAGACCTTCCCTAACCAGTGGAAAAACGCTACTATCCTGCGAGACCATGGGATGTGGCAAACATCATCAATTCCTCCTGTCAACAGTGAGCCTAACGCATCAGTCTCAGTTCCTAAGTGCCCCTTTGCATCCATGTTAATGAGGTATAGAGTACACGCATGCCAACAAGCAATACCCTGTGGTTCAAAGAAGTCCTTCTTGGCCCGGTACAGGTCTCTTTCTAGATCCTTCTTCTTTTGATGACTTGGGTGCAACCCAAAGAATCATAATTCCAAATCAATATAGAAAAACTATTACTGGAAAAATGTCTTATTGGCCATTTTCACTTCTTAAAGCTCCTATGCCTCCAAGAACCAATTACAAAAACATTTATGCAGTTGCTGGGTTCCACTATCAGAAATTAAAATGTTTAATTTAATTTGATTATCCAAAGTAACATTAATCAAAAGGACAAAAACAAATGGAGGAGAAAGTGCTTTAACCCAAAGCTGAATACACTGCTATCGGGTACAAAGAGCTCATTCGTCAAAACCATGCAACCAGGGACGCCTGGGTGGCTCAGTTGGTTAAGCGGCTGCCTTCGGCTTGGGTCATGGTCCCAGTGTCCTGGGATCGAGTCCCACATCGGGCTCCTTGCTCGGCAGGGAGCCTGCTTCTCCCTCTGCCTGCCTCTCTGTCTGCCTGTGCTTGCTCTCTCTCTCTCTCTAACAAATAAATAAATAAAATCTTAAAAAAAAAAAATGCAACCAAATCTCCTCATTTTAGGGAGAAAAGAAGGCCAGACTTGGCACAGAGAGACTTGGTTTTAGTGTCCATTCAGCCACTGAATGGCTGCAAAGATTTCAGTAAGTCACAAATTCCTCTTGGATCATTTCACCACACTCAAAAAATCTATGATTATACAGACCATCATTCTCACCATCAACGCCCCTAAAAAAAAAAAAATCTATTCTCCCCAAGCTCTGATGTCCCTGGTGTGATGAATTTTACTACCACAGGGGGTACCATATTCACTGTGGGGCACAGGGATTCGATGTCCTCAACCTGCAGATTCAGGCCCAGACAATATGTTGTAAAGAGAAATGTGTGTCGCTTCTGGATAGAAGCTTTAAGTGCGACCATGCTCTCGTCTCTCTCTACCACAGAACTGACAAAGTGCCACATGGAGGCTGTTCTGTACTAGCCCGGGTCCCAGAGCGAAGACGGTAGGGAGTGGCAGGCAGAGAGAAACTATAACAAACCTGCAAGGGGCAGGAAGCACAAATGAGAAAGAAACACTTGTTGTCATAAGCCACTGAGGCTTTGTGGTGTGTTTATTAGCACGGCCAAACCTCCTGGTCCTCCGCACGATATGGGTAATTGCCAAATCAGTTAGTCAGCGCCGGCAAAGGCATGGGTCTTCGTGATCGTGAGCTCCAATTTTAAAATTGTTGAGACAGATACATGCTAAAATACGTCTTTTTCAAAAATTAGGCATTTACTCAAAAGCTTTTTCTTTAAGTTGCCACTAAAAATAGGTTGACTTGCTAACCTGGGAACTCTGTAACAGTCGCTCTCTCCTCTCACTAATTACTACAGTATTAGTCAGAAAAGTAAAAAATACATAGTGCATCTGTTATGAGCAACAAAGAAAAACATTAGTTATTCATAGCAAAATGAGCACTTTAGGGAGCCTTGAGACTCCCATTCAGAGATACCAGAAGAATTTAGCAATGTAGTACTACAACAACATTAAAATTACTAATGGCAAGAATAAGGAAAAAGACAAAAGTTCCATTTAGAAAATGCTTTGCACAAACTACATATTCCATAACTACAGAAGGAATGAAACTTGCTCCCTCCCCAACTCAAGAGGATTCTAAGATCCTATTTTGAATTCAGGTTGCCATGGAAACCAGTGGAATTCTGGATGGGACTCCCTTATCATTGCTGCATAATTTGGTGCACATAGAAGAACCCAGCTCACCATCTCAACTTAAAACAAAGTCACGACTCTGGTTTGAATCCTTAGATGAATCTCACAATTTGAGGCTAAAACATCTATAAAAAATAAGATACATGAAAATGATACTCCTTCAAACTTACATATTTTGCTTCCAGAGAAAGAAGAGTAACTCAACACGACCGTAACCTACAGTTACACCCTTTGAAACCAGGTCATAATACATCATTCATGGTACCAGGCATGCATGTCTATGTATGTGTGTTCAGGCATGAGGGTGGGCAGGGAGAATATTTTTATGTAGAGCAGCAATCATGTGCTTCAGAAAAACCACAAAAGCTATGATACAACCACTCAACAAAAATGGGTAGCAATAATAGTTAACATTTATTGTGTGCTGTTTTTTTAAAAGGTTGTATTTATTTAACACAGAGATAGAAAGTACAAGTAGGCAGAGCAGCAGGCAGAGGGAGAGGGAGAAGCAGGATCTCCACTGAGCAGGGAGCCCGATGTGGGGCTAGATCCCAGGACCCTGGAATCATGGCCTGAGCCGAAGGCAGCCGCTTAACCGACTGAGTCACCCAAGTACCCCTATTATGTGCTGTTTTTAATTCTGGTTTTTTTTTTTTAAGATTTTATTTATTTATTTGTCAGAGAGAGGGAGAGAGAGCAAGCGAGCACAGGCAGACAGACTGGCAGGCAGAGGGAGAAGCAGGCTCCCTGCCAAGCAAGGAGCCCGATATGGGACTCGATCCCAGGGTGCTGGGATCATGACCTGAGCCGAAGGCAGCTGCTTAACCAACTGAGCCACCCAGGCGTCCCTAATTCTGTTTTTATATTAATGTCACAACCTTATAAAGTAGGTACCATTATCACCTCCTTCTTATAGATAGGGAAACTGGGGCACAATCCATATATGGAGGTCGCCCAATATTTATGTAGTGGTTAGAGGTAGAACTGGGACCAGGGAGAATGGCTCCAGAGTCTGCACTTTTAACCACTAGGCTCTTTGCTTCTCTAACATCTCAGAAATGTGCAGCTACAAGACAAGCTTAGCTCAGGTTAAGAACACAGGCATCCTATTCCAAGAGCTCTCAAACTCTAAAGCATACTACTAGCTGGGGCAGCTTAATGAAAGTGCATATTCTTGGGCACACACACCCCCACCCAGAAACTCTGATTCAACATGTCAGGGGGTGGGACCAGAGCACTTGCATTTTAATAGCATCCCTAGTGATTCTGACAGAGGTGTTCTGCAGGTCACACTTTGAAAAACACTGACCTCACTGAATTCAGCTGAGGAACAGCTGAGGATAGATGAGGCAACGTCACCTACTGAGAGGAAAGCTGAGAAACAGAAGATTGCCTTAAAATAAAAAAAACCCTCTGTGGATAGAAAAGCCAAAAATAAAAGTCTTAAAACAATAAATCTCTTGTACTTTATTCTTTAGCATTCTCCTCCAGACTTTGATCAGAGTCTATTTATTTCTAAAAAGCATACAGTTACCTAGTTTTAAGATCAGAGAAGATGAGAAGCAAAAATAAAAGGGAAAGTAAGGCAGAAATACTGACAGTAATGAATGAAGGCAGGTAGAAAGAATGGAAGCAAAGAACAGGCAGGGGGAAATATTTAAAGTACATTCAAGGAAGCTTGGGAGCACTGGTGTTCTGGAGGAAGGTCTGTTTCTCAGAACATGGTAAAAATGTATATTCCTGATGTCAGGTCATCCAAAAACAAAAAGGAAGGAGAGTTAATGCTTCATTGTATTCTGTATACTATTTTCAAAAGACAATGATATCAAATATTTGAGGAAACGTGACACACAAAACCAATAAAACTAAAAATCGGGGTACTTAAAAGCTGGTATGACCATTCTCTCTCCATTGGGCTAGAAAGATGTTAAGCAATTTATCGGTGGGGGTTAGTGAAGCCAAGGGGAAAAGAGCTGGCTGGTGATTAGGACCTGGGTTTGGCAAATGGGGGATACACACACCACAATGTGTTTTGTACTCTGCTTCTTGAAAAATGTATGTTGCATTGGCAATGGCACAATGACCAGACAGTGATGTTGAACAAAGACTGGTATTGTGTTAGTGCTGGCACTTGGAAGTATTTCTTACTAGAGTGCAGGCTTTTCAGGACACTCACCCAGATGGTAATTGTCAACCAGACACTTTTCCTTTAGCAAAACTGGATGATAGAAGTTATTTCAGATCATACTGGTTATCTCATTGCTTTGGGAATATGATTTTATATACAAGCCTCTTTTCTATTCTGCTTCTACTCCTGACGACTAATTAGAACTGATTCAAAAAGTTAGATGTATATGTGTAGCAGACAGGCAGACAAGAGAGATAACAAAATGAAGGAAAATTATTCTCCGATTTTTGAGTTCCCTATATTTAGCAGCAATGACATAACATAGTTCCTCAGTACATGTTTAACACATGAATGGATGGATGGATGAGTGGATGGGCGGATGAATGGATACATGGATGGGTGGACAGACAGACTGATGAGAGGATAGATGGATGGACAGATAGATAAAAATGGATGAAGGGAAAGATGGACAAAGGGGTAGAGGGATGGAGGGATGGATAAATAAATAGGTGAGTGTTTGGAAGGATGAACATATAAACAGATAAATGAATGAAGAACTTTTCTGATAATACAAAGATTATATCTCCCCAGAAAAATAATATTGCTAATAATGGTTTAAGAAGGTTAAAATTACAAGCGGACCAAATATAGTCAAATGACCACTAAATATATGTGCACGCACATGTGTATATATACTTATGCGAGAACGGAGGTACTCCTCACTGTGCTTCTATTTGTCTCAACTCAAGATCCTTAATCCTGCAGCCCACAGTACTGATTCATGTCCAACCTCAAGTCAAAGTCTCTAATGCTTAGAAGTCCTAGTTCTAGTAACTGAGCCCCACACCCTTTTGGAAAAAGGAGAGCCATTTCGGACTGAGATGCATCCATGTGAGATGGCAGGGCCATGGTAGTTTAACAGGCGTTTCTATGTCCCTTTGGATTTTGGCAAAATCAAGATGGTGGTGGCATTTTTCTTACCCTCCTACGGTGTCTTGTCTTTGGGGCTCCCAGGTAAGAACTGGTCAGGACTCAGGAACAGAGAGAGCAAGCTATATTCGCATTGTTTTGAAAAGTTAGTAAGAATAGAAACTAGAAACGGCCCCAGAAACTGTTCTTGTGACTATAACCTTCCAATGTTATAAGTATTCTGGTTGCCTCTGGTGTATATTCCTCTTGATTCCAAAGGCAAGGAGAAAACAGAGTGTCTCTCTTTATGTATAATAGTAAAGAAAAATGTTAAGCCATAATACATACATACATTATACTAGAGACAATGGAAGCTTGTACAAGAGGTCTAACCCAGGAGCAATAATGAAAGAGCTATTAAAGAGGTCAAGTGGGATTCCAAATCTTACACAGGAATAAGGTGGGAAATTAAGAATATCAGAAGAAAACATTTAGACATAGCATGAAAAATGAAACTAGGTAAAAAGATTAACTCTGGCCAATGAAATATCTTAGCAACACCCAGTGACACAAGTCTTAGCCACTGTGATGTCTAACACATAATGACAATGCTTCAATACCACTCACTGCTTCTTGCTGAACAAGAACCGTTTCAAAGAGGAAAATGGTCTTGTTTGGAAGGACATTTCTAAGTGACCAATGAGTTGTGATTTCTTGGGTGATGAAAACAGACCATTTTGTCTTTGGCCTCCCAAAGACACTTTGGGGAAAGTAGAATAAATTGGGGAAAGAAAGCATAGGGCACTTCCTATGTCTAAAACAGTACTGGAAAGAGTCAAAAGCCCAAACTGGGGCACCTAAAATGTGTTTTCTATAAATACATAGATTTAATCTACCACCTACATTTGTGCCTTATCCTCAAAATGCACAAAATAACTCTGAGACCTGGGGCGCCTGGGTGGCTCAGTGGTTAAAGCCTCTGCCTTCGGCTCAAGTCATGATCCCGGGGTCCTGGGATCGAGCCCCGCATTGGGCTCTCTGCTCGGCAGGGAGCCTGCTTCCCCTCTCTCTGCCTGCCTCTCTGCCTACTTGTGATTTCTGTCTATCAAATAAATAAATCTTTAAAAAAAATAACTCTGAGACCTTAAAACAATGTTTTCTAAATTATGTTCTGTATCTTCCTTTAAGTAAGAGGAAAAATACATAATCCATTTTAGAATGACTTCAAATAAAATAAAATTTAGATTGGTAGTTAAAGGGTTAAAGGGATCAATAAAGAGAAATGTTACCTTTCAGAGAGCCAAAGTGTGACTTAATGAACACAGGGGTATTAATTACTTCAACCCATTCTCCCTTAACATTTGACTCACCTAAAAATGTCAATAGGCTATCAGTAAAAGCAAGGTAAAAAGTCTCTTAATATGAAAATACCGTTCTTTTGAGAATGTT